>OLKM01001179.1:0-15709 GCA_900291075.1 Melanogrammus aeglefinus | reverse complement strand
CCTTCCTTACTCCTGTTGTCTGTGTTGCTACTCTGCTGCCTGTGCGTCTTTCAAATGCAAACTCTGATGCACATTATATATGCAGGCAATGGCAGACGTCAACACAGACATAGACAGACAGACAGAAAGACAGGCATACACTGACACACACAACCACACACACGCACGCACACGCACGCACATGCACTCTCTCTCTCTCTCTCTCTCTCTCTCTCTCTCTCTCTCTCTCTCTCTCTCTCTCTCTCTCTCTCTCTCTCTCTCTCTCCCTCCCTCTGTCTCTCTCTCTTTCTCGCACACATACAAACAAAAAAAAAAACACCAACAGACTCACTCACTCACTCCCTCACTCTCCCGGCAATGGAGCCATGCTGGCTGGGGGGGAGGAGATCTTCTCCCTCATTGGAAGCTTCCTCCAGATGGCCCGACTACATCTCCAACCACCGCAGACCTCCAGGTGGGAAACAGGTAGCTCCTTCACCGGTCCCCCGTCTCTCTCCTTCCGGAACCCCCACTGCTGGCTGAGGTGTTGAGGCACACCCCAGGCGCATGTGGCCTTATTCTGTCAACCCCCCCCCCACCCCGTCTGCTATGGAGGGGGCCCTTGCGTTAGGGCCCCCCGGTCTCCGTCTCCATCTGTCTGAATGTGTCTCAGCACAGAGGCAAACAACCCAACAAGGGAAACAGAAGGAAGTGAAATTAGCTGTAAAAAAAGGCCACTGAGAGTTTAAGACAGACACACACACACACACACACACACACACACACACACACACACACACACACACACACACACACACACACACACACACACACACACACACACACACACACACACACACACACACACACACACACACACACACACACACACACACACACACACACACACACTCACACACACACAAACAAACACATTGGGTTGAAATTCACGCTACAATAGTTGTGTAACACTAAGGCAGAAGAAAAAGACAGAGCCATGCTCCATAATCATGACGGAATGCGCCAGCTATTAGCTGTGTTCACATTATTGGAACTGAATTAAGTTCTTTGTTAGCAAAACGACCTTGGAGTGTCTTCAATGTCTTGGCAATGCCGTCCATGTGTCAGAAATACAATTGGCAAATTTTTCCAGATTGTCAAAAAACGTCCCTGAACGTTATTAATGAATTGTGTGAAGTGAAGAGTTCCAGAAAATAATGCAGCAGTTGGAGTGAGCTCAGACAAGATGGCTGACTGGCTCCTTTACAGATCTGTTGTAAATGAACCAACATTAGAAAGGTCCTTATATCTTACTTTACTATGCCAAGATACAATTCCATCCATGTATTTATAAACCTGTTATACCATGTTGTAGGCCTCTCAACAGGACTTTGTTATCCACCTCGTGGGAGCTCTTACTGAGAGGGTGACTCGCAGGTCAAGTGCAGTGACTCAGCAGGCTAGTGTCTTGACTTGTGTGACAGGCTGCCCTCCAAGCAGCTCTCACCACTACTGTGCGAAGAAGACAGAGCCGTCACCCTACTGTGTCCATACGGTGAGCGAGCACCACGGCGCAGGCCAGCTGCCCAGTCAGGGGTGGAATCTGTTGCCACCTAGTGGCGGTCAGTGGATACAGTGGGGACGGTTCGGTCTTCCCTTGATTGTAAGTACGGAAACAGAATATAAGAGATGAAAATAAATTCAACACATTCAAATTTCACACTAAAATGATTCTGTGCGGAAATGTGTGAATGTGAAAAGGGCCCATTCGGTAACTTTTTAGGAAGTGTATCTCTACTAAATAAATAGGGTGCTCAAAAACGAACATTAGCCAAACGCACCTCCTTATCCCACACATCCCTGCTGCTATAGTGATATAACCTCTGCTCTAGGCTTCGAAGGTCTATGTGTTTTTATGTAATAAATATGAGAGTAACTACCGATCACAGGACTAGACGTCTGTGATGTATGGCCTACTGTCCATAGCATTGCCCACCAGGAGCCCCTGAAAGGGGAGTGCAGCTTCCTCTGGCAGGGCGGACCAACCTTGACATGCCAGTGCACTCCCCCCCCAGTGTGAGTATGTGTGTGCGTGAGTTTGTGTGTGTGTGTGTGTATGCATGTGTGTGCTTGTGTTAGTGTGTGTATGTGTGTGTGTGCAATCAGAGACCTTGTCTGGAGACCTTCATCGCAATGGAGCACCAGAGGCCTCCAGTCTTCTGGGAGAGAGAGAAAGAGAGAGAGAGAGAGAGAGAGAGAGAGAGAGAGAGAGAGAGAGAGAGAGAGAGAAGAGAGATGAGAGAGGAGAGAGCAGAGGCGAGAGAGAGAGAGAGAGAGAGAGAGAGAGAGAGAGAGAGAGAGAGAGAGAGAGAGAGAGAGAGAGAGAGAGAGAGAGAGAGAGAGAGAGAGAGAGAGAAGGGGTTGAGTAGAGGGAGACCCTGAGGAGATAAGAACATATTCACAATTTCACAGAACAGCCTGTTCCTAAAACACCCTGTCTCTTTCACTCGCTCGTTTTCTCACTCTCTCTGTCTCCCTGCACCACAGTTGATGTCTGTGTGTGTGTGTGTGTGTGTGTGTGTGTGTGTGTGTGTGTGTGTGTGTGTGTGTGTGTGTGTGTGTGTGTGTGTGTGTGTGTGTGTGTGTGCGTGTGTGTGTGTGTGTGTGTGTGTGTGTGTGTGTGTGTGTGTGTGTGTGTGTGTGTGTGTGTGTGTGTGTGTGTGTGTGTGTGTGTGTGTGTGTGTGTGTGTGTGCGTGTGTGTGTGTGTGTGTTTGCGTGTGTGTGTGTGTGTGTGTGTGTGTGGGAGAGAGAACAGATAACCGCTGTAGCAAAACACACCATCAACTGGGGCCCACTCGTCCCTTTTGCCCAACCATGGACGGTACACAAGCTGCTACGAGGGACATTTTGTATTGTTGCCGTTTGTCTTCTCAACAGGTGTGTGTGTCTGTCTTCCAGAAGAAGGGAGGAGGGATGGTGGGCTGGTGGTGGTGGGGTTGTAGGGGGGGGGGGGGGGGGGGGTGTTTGCAACGCGGTCGGAGAAAACAGCTACTCTGTCTTTCTCAAACATCTTCAAGGTCCCGGTGTGGGGATATAACGGGCCGGCCCTACGTTCCTCTCCCCAGACACGCTGCTCCGGGACCTCAGGCAGGGTGAGTCCATACCACACCTCCACACCTTTACTCACCCAACCCGCACGCTTTCTCCAAAGAACCACCCAACACATTCAATTTTGTCTTCTGGTTCCAGTGTTGTGTTTTGTTCTCTGTAATCCTTTGACAGGACGTGGATGTTTCCCCCTTTCATTCTATTGAATCGTAACTTTGAAGTTTTTATATTTTCAGGAAGCCGCTCGTTATGTATGCATATATGAGTTTGATTGTGAATATGACAGAATAACCGATCTACGCAACTTTGCTATTTCGTCGTTTTTGTTATAGCAAGCGATATAACTTTTTGTGTGGGGGGGGGGGTTGGCTGTCTGCCAGGTCTACCAGGCCCACCCAGCAGGAGGGAGAGAGAGCGAGAGAGAGGATGAGAGAGCTAGGAGTGGCCCAGACTTTTTCACTCGCTGTTCCTTTTTCCTATGCATATACCTCTTTGAGACTTAACTTTAAAGAGGAATAGGGCATGGGAAAATGGGGCTGCAGAGGTAATACACCCAACGCCCTGACCACCCGGTCACCTTGGAGAGCTGGCCCATCCCCGCTGGACCCCCTGGGATGTGTAGTTTTTGAGAAGATAAAAGCCTACAAATGGTATACTCCTGTGATGAACATTGCTGAGTATTGTCCGGTTCTTGTCTTATGATGGAAATTTGACTGTGATCAAAGTTACTCCCAATTTAAACTTTATGTGCATATATATAGCATATATATTTGATCATGCATAATGTGAATATTTGTGAATATATCTGTTGTTATTCAGTCTCTATCCTTTTTCATATATAAGGAAACTTTGCTGAAATGTATAATATGGTTTTAATTTAATTGATAAACTGATGACGGAAAGACTTTATTAAACCCTTAATAAATTGTTTTTGTTAAAATCTTTCCTTTGTTGTTGTTTTATTCATATTTACTTTGTATGCACTATAGGCAATAACTCAGGGTCACCCAGATGATAACAGGATTCTGCTTAATTAAAGCTTTTTACTTTGTTGGTAGGAGCCGATACTCTTTTTATCTCTTTGTTTCTCTCTCTTTGTTTCTCTCTCTCTCTCTCTCTCTCTCTCTCTCTCTCTCTCTCTCTCTCTCTCTCTCTCTCTCTCTCTCTCTCTCTCTCTCTCTCTCTCTCTCTCTCTCTCTCTCTCTCTCTCTCTCTCTCTCTCTCTCTCTCTCACTTTCTCTCTGTCTCTCTGGTGAAGGGGCACTTTCATGTTAATTTATATTTCTTTCTAAACAAGATATTCAAGTTTAATTTGTAACCAGTGACTCGACTTTGATAAGTATTAGTGTATTGGTGCCTTCTTTTGAATCGTTTGTTACTGTAAGCTTTAGGAGACATTTGCGGAAATATCTTTAGAAAATACCTTTAGTCTTCCTACATGAATTAAGGGTTAGGGTTAGGGTATGCAAAAAACTGAGGAAAATATAGGAAAAGATAATTGTCAGCTGAACAGTCAAATAACCCTTGCCATATTTCCCTGTTATGGCACCATAGTAGCCAGGGCCTCTGGGCCGAGAGACCCCCTACCTGCCTCTGTCGTGGCTGCAGAATGTCTGAAGCCATCAGCCTGCCCCTCCTCCCTGGCTGCCTCTGCATAACAACCCATCAACATCTCCTCCAGCCCAGAGCCAGGCCCACTTACCCAGCCCAAAGGATTAACGGGCACTGATACGTTTGAGCCGTGTAAACAAAGTAGCAGTGAATGGACGCTGATGGATTACCATCCCATGCTCCTTTAACATTGAATGTGGAACGCTTTTGAAGGCCTAGCACAAGCACCACTAGTAGTATACTTAAGTACTGTGAAGATGCAAGTATTAAGGGTAGGTCTGCTTTGGGGAGAAAAGTTGCATTGTAGAGATGATGCACACTTGACATGCAAATAGACATGCAAGAGGGATTAAGGGATCTAGCATATGCATGTGTTCTGTATGTATGGTCTGAGGGCTGGCTACGATTCGATTTCTTGGAATGATCACAATGATCTCACACAAAAAGAGTGACAAGACTTTCGATTTTAACAACTTTTGTAATGTACATAAGAAAAACCCATTGTATTGTTATGAACATGTTTCTGATTTTCCGTTTTAAACGTGCAGTAGTCAAACATAGTAGTTGTGGATTGGCTACAAGTTTGTAGAAATCCATCAACACTGCCTGAGTAAATCGAACGATATAATTCGATAAACGATAAAGTCAGACCAGTTGGCTTAAGATTGATCACTCAATGGCATCGCTATACCAATCAGAAGGTACAATTATCAATGGATAGCGAAGGCTTTTGGACGACAGAGTGACTCAATCAGCCCCATATTTAGAAGGTTCTAATGACTTTAAGGTGAGGCAATACACACCTTTGGTAGACTTGAAGGCGCCATCCCAGAGAATCTCTCAAGTAAGTGCGAAGGGTTTCGGTGGGAAACAAAAGGGCTCAAGGGATATCAATGATCTTGTCATTAGTTCTGCTTTGATGTTCCTTTGAAGATGCTAATCGCAAGTGAACTGCTCCACTCTCCGCAGACGGCGGCCGTTAGCCAGCAGCCATCGGAGCCATATGCTGACGGAGGGGGGCGGCACGACTGAAATCAGATCGATCATTATTCGATGGAAACATAGGCTCAACGGATTAGTTATATTGTTAATGTAAAACGTCGCATAAATCGGGAGAGAATGGGATAACACTTCATGTGAAAAATGTTAACGACATGGGATCGCACATTATTCTGACAAAAGCAGCAACCATCTCGCCTATCTATCCGGGACTCGAAAGACCTCCATAAAAACCGTTTATTTGCAGATCTCCATATTGTTCTATCTTATGGTCAGCCTCCTAATAGGAATAATCAATTATGGTTATTATCTTCACAAAATGATCAACAGGAGTATTTATGGTTGCGTTATTTCTCGCATGAATTGCAAACGCTTCAAGTAGGCTACCAATTCAACATGGTGGTAAATTGTTAGATTTTAGGCCTAGACCTCTGGGCGCAATACATCCCAGCCACTCACAGATAGGTGTTGCGTTACTTATAATCAGGAATGATAGGAATGAAAGGATATTCAGAAAAAAAGTTCGTTTATTATATTTCATTCTTTTTTTTTTTACATACAAGATTGTACACGTTCTTCCATATAATATCTCATTTCATTTTGTACATATTATTATAATCTCTTTAGATATACTTAGAAGCAAACTACTCCATACGGCCTACATAAATGCTTATTTGATCAAAATATAGTGCTTTTAAAAAACAATTTAAGAACAAAACTCTTAAGAGTGATGGCTGGGAGATATCTAGATTCTAGATGTAAAAGCATTAAGCCAACGTGTTCCACACCCTGGGGTTTAATAGTAGTAGGGGGGAGCCAGCGGGTGCATGTGCTGCTGGTGCACGAGCTGTTGCGCGGGGTACGAGAACCCGCGAACTGGCTGAGGGGAGCCGTCGCGAGAGTTGTAGAGAGAGGAGCTGACCGCCGAGCGCGTGGTGCTGAAACGCGGGAGCGGGCGCGTACAGAAAAGGCGGGAGTAGACCCGGCGGAGCAGTGAAGAACTCTGGGCGCGAGTCCTGGAGGTCTCGCTTCAGCTTCATCCGTCTGTTCTGAAACCAGGTCTTCACCTATGGAGCGAAAATTTCAAAAACGTTATAAACTACAAATCTCGATTAAAAGCCAGATCAAAATCCAAAACCCGGCCAATAGACCCAGCCCACTGGTTCACAGCCATGCTGTTATTTACCTGAGTTTCAGATAGGCTAAGCTTCTCGGCGATCTTCCTCCTCTGCGTAGCGCCCAGGTATTTGTGCCGGCCGAAGGTGTCCTCCAGTCTGTTGATCTGCTCCGAGGTGAACTTGGTCCTCATCCTGCGGTGGAGGCCGGCCTCCCCCTCGCTGTCCTCCCCCTGCTCGCTCTCGGAGCCCGACGTGTAGCCACAGCTATCTGTTGAGGAGGCAGACCTTTAGTTACAATTGGTCCGATCTCAGGGGAGGCCCTTACACGGATAAATAGGCTACAGGCTATAAACGGGGGCTAGAGTATCCCAAAAACCAACAAGAAATCACAATAACTTACTGTTCGGCGAGGTCGGAGAATAGCTGTCCGCCGGGGCGTTGGAAAGCACTTCAATACTTGAATAAGTCCCGGGTTTAAGTGGATCTGGAAGATGGGTTCTCTTAACCTCCTCCGTTTCCTTGTGCGTTGAATAAAAACTTTTGGATAGCCATTCAATGGAGAAGTTTGCCATGATGTCCTGGTAGTGTCTGGCCTGGGTGCCCCTGTGGGTCGGCTCCTGACCGCTATATAGGAGGGGCACATGGCTTTATTTGCATATGCGAAAGGATCACAACAGAGCGATAAAAGCTCGATAGTCGTTGTAATTGAAGGTAATAGGGGCCGCATTTGTGTTTTTTTTTCTCACGTTCACGGCTGGCTGATAGGTTTAGGCGCCAGCAGGTCTGAGTATCAGTGGGCGGGGATCGGAGGGGGAAACTATGATCAGCACATGAGTGACTTAGAGCAGGATCCGTTTAATGCTGCTGCGCTCACTTCACATGTGATGGGGACGTAGCCTACATTCTGCTCGGAGATCATGTTGGGCGGGTTGTTTAGAATTCACTCTAATTATGGTTAATTAAATACGAATCAGACAAAAATGTTTCTTTCTGCAGTTTATAAACAACAACAGTTGTATTCAAGAAATGTTTTTACTACTGTACACACATACAATTTCATTATTATTTATTCGCTGTTACATCTTGAATTCGCCTGTTTTCTAAAAGACAGACTCCCACTGTGGCTGAAGCCTTTGTGCGTGTCTCGGTAGGTGTGAGAGTCTCCACGCCAGAAGGCCTAAACAGAAAGTGAGAACCGTGTGTTTGATGTTTGTTGACATGTTAATTTGAAGGACATTTGCTGAGGCGACTCTGCAGCACTGCAGCCCCGCAGACCACAAATAAGACTAATCCCACTTACAGTGTCATCAAAATGATGGCGATGAGGACTCATTTTTGAATCTAAGGATAGTCTTTTTTTCAGTTAAACCTCGTATCCTGTATATTAAGAGGAAGACAGGCCCAAATACGCATTATTATTGATTAAATTATTAAAAAGAAATTGTATGTCTGCTGGACGTTTGCGTATATAAGTGTGCGTGCATGCATGATTAAGCCTGGCTTACCTGTGTGTTTATAAAAAATAATGGATATGCTTTCATCTGGTCCACTTCAAGGCGTTTGGCCAAAGCAATTAGCCTATCTTCACACCGTCGCAGACGTTTTGTGACCACAACTTCAAACCGCAGGGATCAGACCTGATTCTGGCCGGCACACAATGGCCCAGACTTTCTGGAGCCAGGCCGGAGGGACCTTACAGTAAGTGTAAACTCATCAATGCAGGACTTAATTTAGGCTAATTGTTGACCATGATCTCCCCGTTAGCCTCCTTTGAAGTGCAGCGCCGGGGACAAACAGAATTAGACGCCGCGCATATAAAAGCGCACCAGGGGGCCGCTGGGTGGGCTGACAGGTGAGGAGCAGCCCAACGACCCCTCACCAAATGTTATTAGTTTGGTTGATACTTTAGCGAATATTCAACGACTGCACATTATAGTTAACTCATCGCAAAGTCTGCAGTCTAGTCTGTGATTTAATCCATTCTATGAGTTTGATGAACCACATACACTATAATTAATATAATATCTCTGCGCCGCTATCATATGGATGGGCCAGGGGATTAAATCAGGGGATCTGAATGACTCAAGATAAGAGCTTCATGCGGGCAAAATGACTAGTAGGCCTACCCACTCTCATTTTACTGACGCCGAACTTTTTACTGATGCAGAATAACTTATCAAAACAATTGAATCAATTAATCTTAACGAACAAAACCAGCATCTACGATCTATCTGTCTTTAGTAGCCTACATTGCGTTGAATATAAATGTTCTGAACAAGACAACAATAAACAGAAACTCAAAACAATTTTTGAAATAAAATGTTTTTTTATTCAAAGATAAATATATTTCTTTAGGGCATGTAGGCCTACTCGAGATGGGCTTATATATAATTTTACAACTGTACATGAAATGACATAATAAAAATAAAGAAGACGTTCACATTGCACATATATTTCTGTTTCCTAAGTGTTTCCGTCGAATAATAAATTCACAGTTCGGGTTCTAGTAGAACCGTCGGTTGGTGGCTGCCATATGATAGGGCACTTGGTAAGAGATGATGGGCTGTGGGGGAAGAGCCTGGAGCTGTTGGCCCATCGAGGGGTACATCGCCAGACCGGCGTGATGGGGATATTGAAAGCGCTGTCCGGCGAAGTCGTGGCAATGTATCAGGGGCGACAGCGCAGGCGCAAAGTACTCCGCGCGCATGTCCTCCTGCACCTCTCGCTTCAGCTTCATTCTCCTGTTCTGGAACCAGGTTCGAATCTGAAGAAATCCACCAATAGAAAGTTTTTTAGTCAGTGCGCTGCAAGCAAATTTCGTTTCAAATATAGATCATTGATAATAATAAAAAAAAATACATTGGCTTTTGCTATAAATGATTGTTACCTGAGTTTCGGAGAGGTTAAGTTTCTGTGCAGTCTTTAGTCGTTCCCCTGCATCCAGGTATTTGTGCTTGTTGAATATCTTCTCCAGTTTGTTGATCTGTTCGGGGGTGAACTTGGTGCGGAGGCGCCGCTGCAGGGCCCCGTCCCGGTCGGCCTCGCTGCTCTCCTCCACAGAGGCACACTCTGACAGGCCGGCCTCGCTCTCGTAACCAGAAGAGTAGCCGCTGATTTCAGAAACTGATAATAAAAATACAATAACACTGTTAGAAATCTGCGTTTGCAAGTTCAGCACACATATACACACACATGAATAAGTACTGGATATATTTTGATTGGAAATTAACCAGAATATTAACTTAGGCCTACTTGGTGAAACACAGCTTGTGGACCGTGCAGGTGAAGCCAAGCTGATATCATCGTGGGGATCCGTGCGTTCAGCCGTCTTTAAGGACTTTGGTTTGGGTTGGAGATAATCCTTGCCGTAGGAGGACGGTTGGCGAGGCTGCACCATGCAGCGGACGTGAGGTATCACAGGGGACGTTAAATCCATGTGCTCGTCAATTCGCTTTGAAGGAGTGCTGCTCTGGGCCATCCAGTCGACGGAGAAGTGTTTGACCATACTTGCAGAGAGTTTGTAGACTGCAACTCGGGGAATAGAGCTCCACACAGAAGACACCGTGGCTCGTTGTGCCGGTGTGGACCGAGGAGCGGGTTTATATAGGCCGGGCCCTCACACTAATTTGCATTTGCAAAGGGACGTTAACACCCAATCGATTCCAATGATTAGGGCTAATGGCTCGTTATTGAAGTCTTTACATATCCTGTGAATGTGTGAAGACCTGGCGCCACCGAGTCTGTGAGAACCCCTTGAGCTCATACATTTGGCGGCCGGACAGAAACTGTGGGTGCCCCCTCGAAATAGCTGTGCGTAAAGCAGAGGTGGAGACCCCATATGAGGCACTTTGGACCCTTTTTTCATACACACATTCCCGGTTCAATACCTCTACAAACTGTAGGTTGTTTAAGACATTATTAATGTGGGACACCGGCACATATTTATGCTGTTGCGTCTTTTCCAGAAGAAAGTACGACATCATAATTACAATTAAAAATTAGACTGAAGTCTTATGACGGAGTTAAAATAAGAGAACTTTCATTATAATTAAATAAGCTTGATTGAGGTAAGGCCTCTAGCCTATACTAACATAAGCCTTTTATAAAAGTAGGCAAAGGTCAAAACAAAGGTCAGACATCGCCTTAGTGACCATTGATCTCACCAGGAGACAGGCGAGGATTTTTGTGATCATTTCACGGTAATATTTCCCCTTGAATCTAAAAATAATCTCAGTTATTCAATAAAATATAAATCGAAAGCACGCAATGCAGCAGAAGGCCTAAGTATTGACACGTCTTCGACGCTCCCCCCCCTCCCGCTGGGCAGAGGCGCCAGCGACCAACAGCCAGCATCTGACAGTAAGCTCAGATCAAAGACCTTACAGTAGCAACACAATTAGGCCTGATTGTCGGTTGGTTCAAATGTAAATAAGTCAAAACCAGCTGGTAGGAAGCCCGTGGAACGCATAGAGGTAATGTGTAGCCCTTGGAATTAGATGCAATGCATGAAACAATGACTTTTGTAACATTCAATTATTGTAGAACCCAACGTTCTTCCGACAGTGTAATATATCATTTAACAGAATATAACCTGTAGCTCACAGTGCTCAACAGTTTTATTTCACTTTCACTCGACGTATTACATAATAAATTAATAAAGCAAATACAAATGAAACAATGCAAAACATTAAATTACTCACACACATTAAAATACTTATAAGACTTACATTTCAGCAAATTTGAAATAATTGGGGTCCCTACCATAGTTTCCTGTGGATTTATTTCACCCGAGTAGTTTTCTATATTATATATTTTTAACCGACACTGCAGTTCACAAACACACCGCGTGGACCATCTCAATCCATCCGACTGACGCCCAAAATCCCAATGCAACCACCGCCATCCACCACAAATACTCACTTATAGGCGCTCCATAGTCAAGGCAAGGCAGGAACACTTTATTTAAATAGCATACACGAGGCAGACTCCAAGTGCTTCTAATAGAAACATAGCCATACAATAAAATTAAATAATAAAAGACGGATGTAAAATAAAGGCAAAGTAAATAAAAAAAAGTGCAATGTATATAAGATTCAGAAAGCTAAAGCAAACAAAAGTCTCCAAACAAATCCACAGGAGGACAATACACTTTCTCATTTTGCAGTGCGATTCTCTCAGCTGCCTTTATGGGAGAATTTTACTCTTACATTAAATGATATGTTATTATCTTGCCTACACGCTCTATGAATCCAATAAGTGTGGAGAAACATTGGGTATACACTGCACAACCCTCCCTCTAGTACAACAGTCTCTGGAATGACCCCAGGCGTGACCTTTTTAATGTGCGTTGATGACCTGTTCCATGTGTGACGGGAGCTGGCAGCGCAGTAAGTCAGTCTTGACATAAGGGAAGAATGCATGGGAAGAGGTAATGACATATGGTTGATGTATGGGCAGAATAGGGAAATAGGTAGGGGCCCGGGGAGTGGCTCTTCAGTTCTTTGCAAACCAACTAGGCTTTGTTCTCACTTGTTCGCAAGTAATAAGGAAGTCTTTATCTTCATGCTTCAGACTGCCAAAAAGCAGAGAATATGACGAGTACCCCGTGGAAGAATGAGGAGTGACATCATAGATGTACACTAGGTCAGGAAGTTGCTCTGACGAAGACGATGACATCTACAGGTTATCCATGAAAGGTATGTTCATCTCTCAGGCCAGTGGCACGGTGGGGAAATGCAAAATGATTCAGCACAACCAGGACAAGAAGAAAGAGCCCAACCGCTAGAGGTTTAACCGACTGGCACACACCAGAAAGAACATGGCCAAGGAAGGCATCAACTCGCTCACGTAGGGCTGTGCGATATGACAACATATATTTTTTGTGTGACGAAATAAAAACGTCTATCGTTTCACATTATGCTCTCGTTTATTTTGTATTGTCGCAAATCACACTTTACGGTAATATTTTTCGGCATTTGTATGACGCTTTACGTTCTTCCACATGGCACATGAAGGCAACACTTAAACAAACATGGAGGAGAGTGAATGTGACACAGAACGGGGTAATTCCGAACAGGAGAAGGACTCAGACCAGCCAAGACAAAACGAGGAGCTCGTACCTAAAAAGAGGGGCTACTTCTGTCGCATGGACGTGGTTTGGGTATGAAAAGTCTGACATGGACCAGAAAACCGTACTTTGCAAAGTATGCCACAGACCTTTGCCCTCAACAGACTCAAACACCACTAACCTATTTTACAACCTACTCAAGAATCATGTCAAACATGGATGTAGAAAGGTTTACAGAAATGTATTGAAGTTAACCGGATGATATATTTATTTTGTTTGTTCTTTCCCGTTTCTCATTGGCTCATTGTTAGCTACATAAGCCTCTTTAGCAAACCAGATCGAAAACAAACAACACAACTTTACATTGTATTGCACGCACAGCAAGACTGCAATGCATAAATTGGTGACCGACATAAATTAGCAATGAAATCAAGTGTGTAAGAGCATTTAAAATCTGCATTAAAATGACCAACGTGATACAAATACAAAGAAAATAAATCTCTTTACGGGCGCAGCCTTTTTTGCTGAACTCGCTATACTTTCAAAGCGACGAGATACTACGACCAAAAGGGGGCATGCCTCAGTGAAATGCCGCAAGAAAGCTGGGAGATTTGCTACCAGCAGCGTACCATCCAAATGGATTACAGCGTTCATATACATTGCTGCTACAAATCCGAGTATTATATGGTTGGTTTTGATATTTTTGATCATATTCACATTTTAGGCCTATATTTTATTTGCAACTATACACCGCGTTCCAAATTATTATGCAAATTGGATGCAAATGTCACAAACATTTCATTTTTTATTTTTCAATTAAACTCATGGATGGTATTGTGTCACAGGGCTCTTTGGATCACTGAAATAAATCTCTGTGATAATTAGTTTGCCAGGTCAGCCCAATTACAGGAAAACTACTTGAGAAAGACGTTCCACATTATTAAGCAGACCACATGTTTCAAGCAATATGGGAAAGAAAAAGGATCTCTGCTGCCGAAAAGCGTCAAATAGTGCAATGCCTTGGACAACGTATGAAAACATTAGATATTTCACGACAACTTAAGCGTGATCTTCGTACTCTGAAGAGGTTTGTGGCTGATTCAGAACACAGACGGGTTCGTGCAGATAAAGGCATAATGAGGAAGATTTCTGCCAGACAAATTCATCGGATCAAGAGAGCAGCTGCTAAAATGCCATTACGAAGCAGCAAACAGGTATTTGAAGCTGCTGGTGCCTCTGGAGTCCCACGAACCTCAAGGTGTAGGATCCTCCAGAGGCTTGCAGTTGTGCAAAAACCTACTATTCGGCCACCCTTAACCAATGCTCACAAGCAGAAACGGTTGCAGTGGGCCCAGAAATACATGAAGACTAATTTTCAAACAGTCTTGTTTACTGATGAGTGCCGGGCAACCCTGGATGGTCCAGATGGATGGAGTAGTGGATGGTTGGTGAATGGCCACCATGTCCCAACAAGGCTGCGACGTCAACAAGGAGGTGGGGGAGTCATGTTTTGGGCCGGAATCATGGGGAGAGTGCTGGTAGGCCCCTTTAGGGTCCGTCCGTCGGTGGGTCCGTCGCCTCTGAGCTTACGAATCCGTAGTGCTCCGGGAGAAACTGAGCAATACCAACGGAAATACCATTCTGACATCCTGCAAAGACATCACTATAAACTCACGTTTCCGATTATGAGTTCAACGATTTGATTCTGAAGCGATCATCGATGCATCTCGATGAAACAATTTTTTTCTATGTACATTTCCATGCGTGATTTTCAAAAATATATACAGTATATACATCTGGGTTTGCTACTCAGAGTTTGCTAATCACTTCCTACTTTTGTGATGATCATTAAAGACATCAACAGATGAATTAACTTATCTAATATTTCATAAGAGAGAAAGCTTTTGTCACAAATATGACTTTCTATGAACAATGCAATAATCAATGCAGCTTGCATTATAACACAGTATGGAAGCATGCAAAAAATAGGTTTCAGTTTTATTTTATTTCTAATCTTTCTTTTCTCATTAAAGGAAAGTGAGTTTGCGCGCATGCTATGCGTAGGCTGAATCGCAATCGTGTCAAGACAAATCAGATTGGCCAATACACACTGAAGATAAATTAAATATTTTTAAAATGACAAAAAAATTCCCTCTCTGGCGAAAAGAATGTTGCAGCAGGCAAAAAAATAAAATCTTTTTTTAATTAAGATTGTTAATTTATCTGCATCGAGACAGAATCGTTCTAGCGAGAATCGGGATGCATCGAAGAATCGATTATTTTTCCTACCCCTACTATAATCGTTCTAGCGAGAATCGGGATGCATCGAAGAATCGATTATTTTTCCTACCCCTACTATAAACACAAACAAATCAGTTTATATTCAAAACTTAAAATGACTGATTAACTTGAACTAAGCCAATTGGACCCTACCGTAGTTTCCAGCGGACTTATTTCACCCGAGTTTAATGTCGACTCGGGTGAAATTATGTTATCTCTAAAATATTAGATATTGTTAACCAACACTGTAGTTCACAAACACACCGCTTGGTGCCACATCTCAATCCCACCGAACGCCCACATTGGCGACTGACGCCCAAAATCCCGGACATCCAATACAGAAACGGTCATCCACCACAAATACTCACTGGTATCGCCATATAAGTGCTCTATACAGCAACAACCGATCTGAGTACCAAATGTGTTTCGGCTGCCAGATCGGCTCGGGGGTCCTAGATGCGCAATAATGATGCACTTCCTTTAAACGATGTCATTAAATACGCATGTGCATACTAAAACGCAGACATGGTTTTCCGCTCTTTAGGT
>OLKM01001178.1:127487-163978 GCA_900291075.1 Melanogrammus aeglefinus | reverse complement strand
GTGAATGGAAAACCAGGGCCGACCATGACAGTAAAACCATGGATCCGCGGAAGCGCATCTGAAAAAAAAGGGGGGCTCATGATTTGAAGTCAAAGCGGCGGGGGGGGGGGGTGACAAGCAACAGACTCATAACAGAACAAACGTAGTAAGTGCGCATCCACAACAACCAAAACTCATCTTCGCTGCCGTTGAAATCTATAAACCCACATCATTGTCTCGACTAAATAGTCAGGACCGCAGGCACTCGTCACGCGCACACTCACGCACAACACTCCGCACTCGCACTCGCACACACACCAACACACACAGCACCAACACATCACACACACCGTACGACATAAAAAACAAGCGCAGCTGGCGCTCTTAAATGAAAAGTATAACCGTAAGAAAAGCAAAATGTTACAATACTGACTCACATTAGTGGTCCTTGAACTTGCCGAAGAACCAGTCTGCGTCGCTCATACACCGGGTTCCATCGGTGTATGCAGTAAGACAACAAAATTAAAAATGAACGGGTAAAAAAGTTTTTTTTTGAAAAAAATTTAAAAATTTTTTTATAATTAAATCCCCCTATTTAAACAAGAGTAGATCAGGCGAGATCTAAAAAGGGCACTGCCTGGAGGGTTCCAGATGAGCAGAGTAAGAGAGCATGCATGAGTAAGGTTGCTATGGTAAAAGGTCTCAGAAGTGGCCTTGGAACAAAAGTCGTGGCAGCCCTCCTTTTGGTATATGGTAACAGGGGGAAATGTTGGGTGAGAAAGCAGTGTTGTAAGCAGGTGTGAGTGAGGAGGTGGGACGTTTGAACTTTGATGTTAGGGTCATGTCTTCTGTCCATGACCCTCTTGATTAGATGTCCGATAAACTGGTGGGCTGTGTGGCGGTGCAAGATTGTTTTCATATCCTGTGCTTGGACTTCTTGCAGTACACACTCGTTGTGAACCGTGGTCTCAAGTAAAGAATATGATTACGATAGAAAATCTGATATGAAGATTTGTCTACGGTAGAGCCTTCTCTCCCCAGAAGATTACGAGTTAAACCTCTCAGCGACGTATGCCTATTGAGTTTAGCTGGAACTTTTTAATGTTGGTTATTATACTATTCAAGAGAAGCACATGGTTACACACCATGGCCTCGTTATTCCTTTCCACAGATGTTTTCAGTGTGCTCTAGGATAGCGAGGTCAGCACCTCTCCTCCCATTCCATTCATAATGAGAATGGCTTGGGCGTTGGGGAGGCTATTTCAGACGAGACGTGATGAAAGATTCCAAGTGGCCATGTGCGGCAATAAAAAGAGAGAAAGATGCGATAAGGACTTATTAAAACATGCTTCATTAAGTCATGGAATGAGGTCCAGGCCAATCGACTTGACTTCTTTGTTGTGTAGGATGCCTTCCGGACATGCTCCACTTCCTCTCCATATGTTTTTGCCGTTAACTTGGCCGTTAATATGGAGAAGAACCAGGTGCATCTATTTCTCTACCAGTATGTTTGAATTGAATAGTGACATAGGCTGGATTCATTGACAATAATCTTCATCTTTAAATCTTCATTGCGAATAACTGTTCAATAAACATTCTTACTAACATCAAACTAACACACGTGAGAACATCGTAAAACATTGATGTAACTGAAGTGAAATACACCCTCCTCAATGTCAAACTTCTGTATTTAATGAACGATGAAAAAGCCTTGCAGCAATACACAAAATAAAAACAAAAAAGAAACAAGAAGTTTTTACAACCAGTAAACTGTCCTACATGCACTTGTGTACCATAATATCTTCAGGATTAGAACCTTGAACAATCAACAAAGATAGTAATCAAGAATTTATATTGGACATAGCACAACATAATGTCTAAACAGCGTAATCCTCTGTAACAGGAGCGTCTGTAAAATGCTGGGCAAACACAATTAGGTTTGACCCTATTCTGAGCTGCTTAGCCAGTGTTGGACACCAGAAGGTCTTAGCAGTCTCACACACAACCTCCGCCCTCCATATCGACTGTGAAAAACCGACCTCGAGGACACAGCGATGGTCTGACGAACCCATCGGAAGAAGTCTCGCTGTTGCTACGCTTTGAACTCTGGCACCAGGCACCAGGTCGCTCGGAAGTTCCTCCGGCACGCCAAAAGTCGTGGCAAAGAATGTGCGCAGGTGAGATACCAGAGAGCAGCCGAGCCTCCTAGATCAAGTGCCTGCTGTTGGAGCATGGATACCTCCACCCAAGTGAGAGTTGGATCTCCGACAACCTGTAGGTGGCGGCCTCCATAATCAAAGAAGCTAGCAAACACCGTCCTCGAATGGGTGGAAGGTGATGAGGATGGTAGTGGGGTCTGTGGCTGCCTGTGACGAGTAGCATTGCGGGTGTACAGTCCCGAACATCCATACCTGGTGGCTCGCTGTCCCTCGACATCCCGGGACAGAAGACTCGATGGCATGGCGTGCTGGCTCCATCGCAGAAAGCTCCTTTTTGGCGGACATGGAGGTGCCGAAGGACTCGTTCACGGAAGGGACGTGGAACCACTGACAGTGTCGGATATAGTGCGGGACGCCGTCCGCGCGTAGATGGAACCCAACAGACAGGTCCAGTTAACATCAAACCCACCCCAATTGCTCGATGAGGGTACAGAGGTGCCCGTCAGCTGCCCGACTCTCGTGTGCGAGCATGGACGCATGAATGGCTCTAGTTCTTGTACCAGCGTCACGAGCATGGAAAAGCCATAAGTTGTTCTGCATTCTGAGCGGTGTGAGCATACGCTTGGCGATCCGCAGTGAGAGCCGTTCTGCGGAGCTCCGACCAGGGAAAGATGCGCTCAAAGTCGCCATCAGCGCCATGGTGGCATTGCAGGTAGTTACGACATTTTCAAAGCGCCATGGGAGGCGGTCGATGCGCTTAAAGTCTGACATGCGTGAGTTTTTAAAATCTCATCTAGCGTGCGTCGCCGAAGATCTTTCCACAAGGGGAATTATGGTCGTGACTAGACGATGGTCGTCCCATCCTTTGTGTTGCGAAGATATTCGTGTCTGCTGCCAGACCCCAGGCCCACGCCAGGGCCTCTTCCTTTTCGATTGCCGCCAGGCGTTCTTCCGCCAAGCGATAGGAAAGGTGGAACGGCTGAAGGGTGATTCCACATCCTCCTGGGCAACAGTCGGCATGCCAGAAGTGCAGTCTACAAGTGATGTTGGGGGAGTGGAGCAGGTGCGCCTCTGCATGTCGTAGATCTACCACACCCTCAACCCGGATGGCCCCAAATTATGCGCTTGGTTTGGATGCCCGCAAGGCCCTTCCAGTTCACGCCGGGAAAACGAGAATTTGCAAGTGTGGGCTGGGAATGGCCGTGCAATAGCGCCTATATTGTCGCCGCAGCTGGCGTAGTTGCCATCCTGTTTGACAAGGCGAAAACCACTTCTGATATCTTTCATAGATTCGCCGGGGTGGGCAAGTCCCCAGGATGGAGTCCAAGTATTCGGAGTGGCTCTTATGGGTAAGAGTCTGACACCCTGAACCAGCAAAATCCTACGCTCCTCTCCGCAAATTGAAAACCTATCACGCCGGGTCAACACCCAATGCCCAATCGGCTCAGACACGTGTCCGGAAGGTCGCATGGTCTCACCTAGTGATGCCTCTAGGTCAGTGTATATGTTGGACAGTGTCATCCAACAACGTTCTTTGCGTCAAAGTCCGAGAGGACAGCGTCAAAGCGACGGTTGTAGCCGTTCCCTGAGTGGAGCGGATCACCACTCCAGGTGGCGGCCCCGCGTCTCGTCTGCAGCACCAGTAGCAGCATGGACATATCAACCTGGTCTCACCAGGAATCCGTGAAATGACTACGGACGCTTAACTTAAATCCGGGGATCATACGGAAACACGCCAATTTCCGTAATATGCGCATGGACACAGATCCCCGTTTCAACGACCGGAGTTCGACACGGCGCTTAACCTCAAAATTAATAGTTTGACATTTCCGTTCTGTGGAAGAACGAAAAAAGGTGCCAACCGTGCTCTGGGACACGATTCATAGATTAACGGTTGCGCGCATGGAGCACGAAATCACGTGACACATAGGGATATATATATATATATATATATATATATTATATATATATATATATATATATATAATATATATATATATATATAGCAGTGGCGAGCGGTGACTTTTTACTGTGGTCATGCTGAAGTGTCAATACCATGCGCGCCCGTGGGAGGGCATATTATATTTTTTATAAAAAATTATAATATGGTTCGTGGAAACAGCTTGTAGTGATCATGTTGGTCCGAGTACATGTGATCACTATAAGCGGTTGATTTACTAAAACCGAATTGTTTATTACAGGTATTTCACTTATTTTTTTATGGAGAAACATCATCTAAATTGCAGTTGTATAGTTTTTCAATGAGAAAAATGTAACGAAGCGGTCGTCAGCGCGATCCTTCGTCAGCTCCAACTCACCCGTCGTGCACCTCAATCACAGACCACAGGCGTGTTTTCCGCACAGCATTTACAGTAAACTCACTGACACGTCTCAGATCAGTAGGCGCTGCTGCCGGTGTGTTTTTTCAAACGAACTAGGCTAGTAAGTGCCGGCAGATTTCTCATTCCCCACCTTGTTGACCTGAGAGTGTTTCGAGATGGTTTTTCATGAAGAACAGGCAATATGTCGCTGTCAGACCGGATTGTTTTGACGGGAGGTCGGGGCGTCGGGCCATATGAGTTTCACTTCTATGCGCACTGCTGTCAGTGCGCGCCTCTCTCTCTCTCTCTCTCTACGCCAATAACCGAAAAAGAGCGATACGAGGAGATGAACGCAACGATCGATATAAAGTCGATAGGTTCATTTCATCCATGTTTTGACAGATACGAAAAACAGTGATAATGAGTTGCGCAGCCCGACAGGCCATGTGGCTCAGCCAGCCAGGTTACGCACACAGCACAACAAGACACAGCGCAGCAACATGTGCAGGCTGCTGCAGCAGTGCACGTCAAAGGGACACTGCCGAAAATAAAATAGGCAACAAATAGTTTTTTAAATGTGTTTTGCGCATGTTTTCATCCATAAAATGACCAAAAATGAACGGATTGCTAAGCGGATTTCTTGATCACTATAAACACATTTTTTAAACAGTTATTTGTATATAAATGATTCCTTCCCAAGCCTTTTGATGCATTTTGATTACGGTTGATTACTATATCTGTGATCACTATAAGCGGTTTCCACTGTATATCAACTCGATTTTGACACTCTCACACTCACACTTGCCCCATGTTACCAACAACAATGTGTTGGAATTTACAGTATTCGGAACTGGCTTGCGCCCATGAAGTGGCCTCAAGCCAGGTTCAGCCGCGCTCAAGCGGAGTGAAGAAAAGAGCGGATAAGCGTCGCAGCGCAGCGGCAGCGAGTGAGGAGTTCAGTACCACGGACAGCACGCGTAAAAAGATTTGACAACCTTTGAAATTATATAGGCCTAATTAATGAAGACGGTGACACATTTTCCAATAAAAAAAACAATGAACCAGCAAAATCATATAGGCTAATGAATGAATTTTGACAATGCCAGTTACAGTACAAACACACTCAATAAATGTCCTACCTTATTTATAGATGAATTCCATCCTACGGGCCTTCTTGGTAAACTCTGCGATGACTTTGTCATAGAAGCTTTCATCCGACTTGATTTTCTGAAGCATCCTCCGTTCTATAGACATCATGGCAAGGCCGGACAATCTCTGCTGGCCCATGGCGTTGCGCTGATATGTCTTGATCCGTTTTAGTCCAGAGAATGTTCTTTCTACCGAGGCAGTGGTGGATGGCAGTGTTAGGAACAATTCACACAGTTTGTAGAGTTGGGGCATGGCATCGCACAGGCCATTTGAGCGCATGAAACTGATTCATTCCGAGACGTTTCGTTTTTTCAGATCAGGAGACACATACAACACTTTCAGCTCACTGCGCAAAAGCACATCATCAAAAAACTGTCCATATGTGTATTTGAGAGAGTCAAATGCGCTCTCTGGAAATGCCTGCTCATACTGATGGAATCTGGGGAAGTCCAGGAGACCCAGAAATGTCATCTTCTCCAAAGATGAAAGACGCTGTTGCATTTGGGAATCAATTGCGTCCAGCACTGTGAAATAAAGTTCTTTATATTCCGTTTTTCTGTGAGCAAAACATGTTCAAAATCCCCTCTCTGTCTTTGCAACTGTTCCGCTGTTCTCTTCATTTGACTCACACAATAGCCAATGTCAAAGCCTTTGGTTTGCAGAATGTTGAAAAGTACATCTGTGTGTGAAAAAACATCCGAAAAAAGCTGCAGGAGAAATACGACTTTGGGGTCGTTTAAATATTGCAGAAAGCCCCCTGCTGAAAGAATGGACCTCTCGTCCCAGTCCAACGGATTGTTCCTGATTTCATTGAACAGTTCAATTAGTGCTTCGTGGTTTTCTTTTGCTGTGTTAACTAACCTAGACGTGTAGTTCCACCTAGTTGGGGCAGCTCGGGGAAATCGCCTCTTCACAATGTCATCAAGAGCCTTGGTGCGCTTTGTAGAGGTAACAAAAAATGACGCCAGGCCATTTAAAGTTGAAAAGAAAACCTTGCAGTCTTTGATAGTGTTGCACGCTTGTGACAGCACCAAGTTAAGAGTGTGGGCAATGCAATGTACGAAACAGCAGGACGGGTAACGGTCCCTAACCTTGCCGCTGGCAGCGCATTTAGGTGGCCAGACATCACTGCGGCTCCGTCATATGTTTGACCGACAAGTCTGACACCGCATTGCATTTCATCAACAGCGGCAAAAACATGCTCTGCTAGGGCCGTGGCTGTTCTGTCAGCGCTGACATCAGAAAAGCCCACAAATCTCTCTTCCACTTCTCCCTCTTTAGTGACATATCTCCAGACAGTAGAAAGCTGGGCGAAGTTGGACACATCAGTTGTCTCATCAAGTAGTATATAGCTAGCAAAAGCTGCATCTTGTTATTTCGGATATTTTATCTCATTTAACACCACATAGCCACAGCTTTCAATCAAAATCATTCTGAATGTGGCTTGACATGCCAGAGAAACACAGTACATGTCTTCCAAATGATGGCAAGCCTCTCATCATATTTCCGAGTAGATAGTGACACAGTTCAGTATGTAGTTACCGCGGTTGTCTGATCCTTCCCCTTCTGTGTGCCCTCGAAATCCCTGCTCCTGTGCTCCAAGGTAGACAACGAAGCGAGCGAGCGAAACGGGACAGATTAGGCACGGATTTAAGACCAAAACAGTAAAACTAAGGTATTGTATAATTGAACACACTGCCAGATTAATATTTTCAATTATTTTTATTGAAGGGCTTGGGCATGCACTGCATTTATAGCTTATTATGACCGCTCGCCCATGATATATAGTCATTTGACGGATCCCTGTGTGACTAGGTCGACTCGCTCGGTGAAACGGGGATCTGTGTCCGTGCGCATATTACGGAAATCGGCGTGTTTCCGTAATGATCCCACGGATTTTGAGTTAAGCGTTCGTAGTCATTTCACGGATTCCTGTGAGACCAGGCTCGACATATTATAAAATGGACATCGGATTCCCAAATGGTGCCCATTCATTCCTATGAAAAACTGCTGAAAGTCGCAGGATCAAGGAGAGATTTGCTTCCGCAGCTTGAATGAGTGCCTAGCCACCCCTAGTTCATGGGCGTACGGCTTGCACAGAAATATTCTTCTTTTCTAGCTTTTTGTTAGCATTGTAGCATCATAAGCAAGAGGTCTGATCGAACTCGCAGTTCGTTGTTTATTTACCGACCATGGAAGTATATTTGTTTACTTCATAAATATGAAAGATTGCTTCATATAACACCAACCAGCTATTAATATATGTATGTAGGCCTAGAAAAAAATACAGTTCAATATTATTATGTTCACCCATCAACAGATCCCAGCTGGTGCTATTCCAGCATTGTCAACCGTATGCAAACAAAAACGGTCTTATTGTCTTGTAGCAATCGTTAATGGTCTGTGTCACAGTCTTAATGGTCCGACAGGGTCTTATTCGCCGGCTTTTGGCTTGGCACCCGTAAAATGCTGCTTGCAGCTGTAATTAGGGGTCCGAGCAGCGAATCATTAAGTATAAACTAGCAGTTAATTAACAGTTATAGTTAATTAACAATTTATCGTCTAGTAATGCCCTACAGGCCTGTTCTTAGCCGCAGTCCATCCCTGCGTTCCTCTCTGAAAACGTCTTTCAAATAAAACGTATTCCCAGGACGAAGGGACGGAGAGGAGTGTGGACGCACCTGCCATGTTGAACATGCTCACCACCGTGTTGAACCCTCGGTTGCCCAGCAAAGTCATCTCCACCTGGTCCACTAAACTCTTCTTGCACTCCCTCTTGGATTTGAAAGAGGCCCAAATACCGGTTCCAAGGACCATCAGGTAGAAGACCGTCACCACCACTCCTGGAAAGTTGAGAGCCATGGTTCATCTGCGGCTGTGGGACTCTCCTCCATATCCTATCTAAACCTTCTTCAGGCTGTCTTTTGATTGTTCAACTCTCTGTAAAGGTGGAGCTTTTAACCAGCATTGACCCACCCAGAAAGCTGGTTATGGAACTAACCCAAAACACAAAGAATCCCCAAGGCGCCTCGCTATCCGAGGGTTAGGCTTCCCGGACACCTATAGGATAACATTTTCATATAGACAACATGACACATTACAACGACGGTACAAAAATGTAATGTTTGAATTCCCACTAAAACAATGAGTTCCCGCGGGCTGTTTAAACTGTAATGGCATTATTAAAGGTCCCATGGCATGAAAATCTCACTTTGACGTTTTCTAACATTATTATGAGTTCCCCTAACCTGCCTATCGTCTCCCAGTGGCTAAAACTTGCGTTCAGTGTAAAATGAGCACTATGTATCCTGCTAACCTTGGAATGTGGCCCAATATATCGTCATAAGGGGCAAAGCTACCTCCCCTTTCTCTGCCTTGCCCACCAAGAGAATTTCCCCCACCAATGAGACAATGAGCTACAACCGTGCAAGCGCCACGTGTGTGTGTGTGTGTGATTACACACACTGTAGCACAAGTATTGTACACTTCTTTGTTATTTGGATAACCGTTCTGCTGTTGGTGTTATGGCACATAACACGTCAGTTCTTTGACGTCTATGGGATTTCCACAACGAGACTGTAGTTATCTCAGCCATGGAATTGGGCAAAAGGAACTTTGGCTTTGACTCCCTGAAATACATGAACTGCGACATGGAGAAGAAAGGGATTGTTGCCCGCAATTGTCTCTCAGGGGCGCCTGCGGGCAGCCAGTGGCAGGCATCCGGCAGCCGGCAGCGGGCAGTGAGTAGCGAGCAGTTCAGTCTACTTCAGATTGATGTGGAAGTACAAGAACCAGCTTTTGGCCATGTGGGGGGGACATACAGCGTATGGCCTGCAGGGGGATATATGGGCATGTTCGGAGCACACAGGATCGGCCGGGTGGATTGGGTCTAATTGCGGACACCTGCTCGCAATCAGACCAATCAGGGAGTGTGTATTACCTGCCTGCTCTAACTTGTAGTGAGAAGGGATCGGGAGCAGAGAGACAAGGGCTGTTTCCCAATGTCAAGGAAGCATGCTCAACGAGCGTCCTTTTAAGGACGCTACGTCATAGAACGCCGACAAGAACTGTTCCAATGTTGAGGACACTCGAAATTGACGCCATTTTTGCATCCTTCGTTTTTGAGAATTCCCGAGATTTTTTCAAGGAATGAATCGATGCATCCTAGATGAGCCCAAAACTACCCACAATCCTGTGCGTTCCACTGCGCGGGATCTTGAAAATGGCAGAGCAGTACACGTTCAAATGTAAGTGAAGTTATATTAGTTTTCAGAAATATTTTGTGCCGTATTGCTTTTTATAGATTCATCGTGTTAATGCAAATAATCAAGCTTAAAGACTTGTGCCACTTTTCAAACGTTTTTGCAACTTAATGATACCGTACGTTGCTGTATATATCTACATCATTGCTTCCATGTTGTATTCAGAAGTGCACATGTGGTTTACAAGCGGAAACGCAGTATTAAAAAGCGGAAGCGGAAGCGCATCCACACTAGCAAGTCGTTCCAAAGTCCGAACAAGGAAGCACTCGAGCTAGCACTCTCCATAGGACGCGACTAGCAAGGACGCTTCCTAGCAAGGCTGCAGCCTTCACATTGGGAAACAGCCAAGGACTGGAGCACATGAAGTACGTTGGGAGAAAGTCTCTGGAAATGTTCCCTGTGACCGCAGTGGCAGATTTATAATTGGAGACATTCCATGGAGTGGCTGAGGTCCCTCGGTGGCCTTGTCAGGAGTGGGCTCACCATATTCTGCCACTCCTGACAGGGGAGGCCCAGCTCGCAGCCCACTGTCTGCCAGCCGGGGCCCAACGGGACTCCGACATCGTCGCCAGGGCCATCCGGGACCAGCTTGGCCTCCATCCAGAGGAACATCAGCGCCGTTTCCGGGCGTTGACCTTCGCTGAGGGGGACCGACCCTTCGCCCATGCCCAGCAGCTGTGGACCGGAGCACGCCAGAGAGGTTCATCGAGGGGCTTCCGACCAAAACCGCTGCCTGGGTCCGGTCCTGGGCACCGGCGCAGCTGCCCTGCAGCGGGACAGGACGACCCCGGTGCCAAGGGCGAAATGGGGGGCCACCATGTCAGAGCAGGGACATGAATCACCTCCACCCCCCCTGCAGATGGCAGAGGAGGGGTGTTGGCGGTGCGGACAGCCGACCGCTAACACCAGGGGACTACAACATCATTGTTGCCCTATGATGGAGGTGGGCCAGGTCGTCCGCGTCACCGGTGCCCCGTCTCCTCCCCACATTCCAGGCGAGGCGTACATTGTCCTGGTGAGGAAACAGCTGGGTATGTACCAGGCACTTTTGGTTCTGGACTGCATACAGACCATGATCCATCAGCGCCTGGTGCGATCTGAGGCATTGGTGGAGGCATCTAGCTTTTCGGTGAGGTGTATACACAGGGATGTTCACAAGTATCCCTTGGTCCCTATCGAAATTTGTTATGGGGGGAAAAAGCATAGAGTCAAGGCGGCGGTTTGTTCGAGCCTCACACATCCCCTGATTCTAGGGTTGGTTTGGGCTGGGTTTCTGCAGGCTATTAGAGGGGTGCGTGCATGACAGATAGGGACATGTGAGTCATGTGCTGTGTTCTGTGCCGATGCGGGGGCGTCCGAAACTGTTCAGGGAGCAGGGGAGGCGCCGAGTCCTCAACCCGAGGTCCCAGCGCCGAGGTTCCCATCGGTGGACGATTTTCCCCTCGAGCAGTCTCGAGACGCTACCCTACACTCAGCCTTCGACCTAATGAAAGCTATTGATGGTGCTCGGGTACAGCCAGACGCAGTGCTGACCTACCCACACTTTCTGTTGGTCAGGGATAGGCTTTATCCGGTGGGTCGTGACACCCAGAGTGAGGAGGTTGTAACCCAATTAGTGGTACCCAGGAGCCGCCCGGAAATGATTTTCCAGGCGGCGCATTATAACCCTATGGCGGGCCATTTGGGATACGATAAAACACTAAACCGGATAATGGCTTGGTTCTATTGGCCGGGGATTCGGGCGGAGGTGCACAGGTGGTGCGCCTCCTGTCCCGAGTGTCAGTTGGTGAATCCCCCGGCCGTCCCCATGGCTCCCTTGCGGCCCCTTCCCCTGGTGGAAGCCCCCTTTGACCGCATTGGCATGGACATTATCAGGCCATTAGAACATACCGCACAGGGCAGAGGTGGGTAGAGTAGCCAAAAAATTTACTCAAGTAAAAGTACTGGTACTTTAAGACTATAAATACTCAAGTAGAAGTAAAAGTATTCATAAAAATAGTTACTCAAGTAAGAGTAAAAAAGTATGCAGTGAAAAGACTACGTACTAAGTACTGAGTTTCTCCAGATTTATTTTTGAAATTTACAGAGCAACACAAACGGTACAAAATAGACACGAACAACATATAAAACAGCAATGTTCAAATAAAAATGTTAATTTAAATAAAATTTAAATTTAAATAAAACAATAATAAACAATAAAATTAATAACCCTTGAACTAAAACAATAATAAATTAATTCTTTGTAAAATTAAATACATCAACCTTTAAATTAAATTATAATAAATTAGGTTAATCCAAAATTGTATTAATTAAAACCAATACACTTTTAACACTGTTGCAATTATTTTGCACATAAACAATTCCTAGGTTACAATATGTCACAGGCCCTGACAAAATGATATGGGATGTGTTCAGCCCAAAAAATATAAAACACAAAAACTTGAAATTGACTACACATCGAAACCTGCTGGCAAACTCACTTAACCTATGAAACTACAGAGGCTGAAAAAAGAGACCACTCAGAATCTCACACATAGACTCAGGGCATGCAAAGTGAGTACAGGGAGGACAGGAAAAGTGTGTTACAGAAGAACAGTGTCTCTGTGATTGTGAGTGTTTGTGTGTTTGTGTCAATGTGATTGTGAGTGTGTGATTTTTAGTGTGTGAGTTTGTGTGATTGAGAGATTGTCTGATTGTGAGTGTGTGTGAGGTTGTTTGACTGTTACTGTGTGAGAAGTTGTGATTGTCTCTTACAGTTTCAGAATCAGCGGTTTCTTCCATTTTCTCGTCTAACCCAGATAGTCGCTAAAATCTGCATGTTCAGCTCCTGTGAACATAGCACGGCACGGCCACAGCATTAGCACGGAACAGCAGCCATTAAAAAAGTGTGCAACACTGTTGAGCCACATGACAACACTTCTCATGTGACTCAAGTGTTTGCATTTGATTGGCAAGATCATTTTGTCAGGTTTTTATTGGTTAAAATAGTCACGTGATAGAAATGTTTGTGGAAAGACGTCCCTCAGGGAATGAAATTGTTCTCGCATGTAATAAAAAAAACGATATAAAAAAAGAAAGTAATGACCATCACGTAGCCAAATCGAACGGCGTAAAAGTACCGTTCTTTCTTCAAATTTATACTCAAGTAAAAGTAAAAGTATGTTGCAATAAAACTACTCGTAAAATTACAATTAATCCAAAAAGTTACTCAAGTATATGTAACGTAGTAAATGTAGCGCGTTACTACCCACCTCTGGCACAGGGGTATCGATTTGTGTTAGTCCTGATCGACTACTCGCAACCTGATACCCGGAAGCAATTCCTTTGCACAACATCTCAGTGAGGAGTGTTGCGCAGGCGTTGCTTCATGTCATATTTCATGTCATAGGCGGATTTATAATTTCTGGACTGTTGGCACTCATGCAAATAAAAGACTTGCGTGTGCTTCCAAGCAACCCCGGTGTCCATTCGTTCAATGAACTTGTTACACCGTGATAATATGTATTATATAACATAGATATTCATGTATTATATGATATTATTTAGATATAGAGCTCCAGGACTGTAACACAAAAAGACAGCACAGCGTGAGTGAGGTGAAACAGTGCTTGAAAGAGGTGAAGGAGAGCTACAGGAGAAAGGTGGAGCACAAACTGATGGAGAACAATATGAGGGAGGTCTGGGATGGTGTGAAAATCATCACAGGCCACAAAGCTAAAAACAGTACAGAGGGGGGGACTGTGGAGAGGGCAAACCAGCTTAACATCTTTTTCAACAGGTTTGACCAACCACCCAGCCAAGGCACCAACATAATGGCACCCTCACTTTCACCACCGTCATGTGATTCTCCCTTCCCCTCACCGCTGAACACCGCTCTCCCCCCCCCTTACCGACCTCTCCTCAAACACCCTAGTTGACACTCTTCCCTGCATTATTACTGCTGACCAGGTCAGAGGAGAACTGAGGAAGCTTCGCCCAAAGAAAGCAGCGGGCCCAGATAACGTGTGCTCACGCCTATTGAAGACCTGCGCTGCTGAACTTGGGGAGCCGCTTCAGCACGTCTTCAACCTCAGCCTACAACTAGGGAGAGTGCCCACCCTCTGGAAGACATCTTGCATAGTTCCGGTTCCAAAGAAAACCCGACCTAGCCAGCTGAATGGCTTCCGACCGGTGGCACTCACGTCACATCTGATGAAGACCCTGGAGCGGCTCCTTCTCAGACACCTCAGGCCTAAGGTGCAGCACGCTCAGGACCCACTATAGTTTGCCTACCGGACAGGGGTTGGTGTGGAGGATGCCATCCTGTATCTCCTACACCGGGCCCACTCACATCTGGACAAGGGGGCGGGCACAGTCAGGAATCTTTTCCTAGACTTCTCTGGTGCCTTTGTGGTAGAAATTATTGATTATATTCTATGTTAAACCATGATTATTACTAGGCCTAAATATCTAATGGTAGAAAACATCTGGAACGTCTCTGGTTCAGGGCTTAGCACGGCGCCAGGGGGTCTGGGGTCAGAGCGCAAGTTGGAACCCCCTCCTTCCCTGAGACCGGAGACCACGGGGTCAATGCGTGCTGACCTCAGGCCTGGGGTGAAGATTAGTGTTGATGGCCACCTCATTAGAGGGATCATGACGTATTGTGGGCGGAAACCCCAAATGAGAGACTGCTCTGAACATATGGATAAAGAGGAGACCTCGATCGATTGACCGTCAGTTCTTCGCAAACCGCTCGGCTTTATTGTTGCTTTTTTGACGATAAAGTCTTTTTGTCATACTCAACCCGGACTCCTCAGTTACTTTTAATCTCTAGTTAGTTTAGAATTAGGTCGTGGTTTTATTCCACCACATTTGGTGTCACGAACAGGATCCTGATAGAGACTCGCCAGCTGCTTGGCTGGGCCGGACGACGGGACGCGACCAGATCATGCGACCAGAGCTCAAGGGTAAGTTGTCTTGCCATATATAAAATAGAGTCGTTTGATCTGTTCTCGCCCCGTCTGAACACTGAGCAGCAGGTAAAGTGTCTCTTCGATTAAACGGATCAAAATTATAGATTGAGAGAGAGAGAAATAGGGGAGGTCCGGGAGAGATTGACGTGCGCGCGCACAATAACCACGCTCTGTGTTTTTTGATTGACTAACATACTTTGTGGTCTCAAAGTTATACGTTGTTATGGATTTTGTTTTGTTTTATTGTTGTTGATGATGGTATAAGGAAGTAGGCCTACAAAAAGTCCTGTGACTGTCCTAGTAGAAGGAATCTACGTAGGACAGGGCAAGCAGGCCAGCAGGTTAGACAAGGACCTGTAAGAATTGAGCTGACAGTATCCTATTTAGGAGTTGAGTTGTCAGTTCTATTTTATTTGAGAAGAACTTACTTGGGATGCCGACTGAGTGAATTTTAAATTCTTATGCATGGGTTGCTGAAGCACAATTCCAGCGCCTATGAGGGGAATTTCTAATTCCGTTTTTTACATGTTGAGTAAAACAGGCTTCTCGCGCTGCACCTTTTAGGATAGATTGAAGTCTCTTGGTCGGGGTACTGCTGCAGGTTTAAGCCTGAGTAGGTATCTTTGAGAAGATTCTTGTCTATTCGTGATCTGGTCGAGTGGTTACATGTTCAACCATTATTTTGGAGGAATAGGCTCGTTGTTGGAAGCACCGAGTGCATGACGTTTACCTTGGATCGATTAAACTGCAGTTATTGGATCTAGGGATAGAGCCCATCTTTAACTCTGAACTCGGTGCTGTAAGACAATAGGGTCTTGTTTGAAATTCTGGTTGATTGGTTATCTATCCCGGCTGTTCATGTTTTTGATCCAAAAGGCCAGATTAAACACCTGGTCAACCCGTTATTTTGTAATGAATAGACGAGTTAGTGACTAGTTCCACTCAGGGTCTTGTACAACAAATTAGGAAGCTGGACACAGGACAAAGAAAAGTGTTGGCAATTTAACACTTATCTTGACATCAACAAAGTTTACCAGACAATCAATGGCAGACTGTAAAGGGGGTAGGCTACGAAATGAAACGAGGTACTACTGAGCATCAGCCTTTTGAAGAAGAGCAAGGGTTGCTGGTAGCATAATGTTATGCTGCATTAAAAAATGAAAAAAACAAGCACCCAGAGGAGAAGTGCATCTGCCAAATCCTGACCACCAGTAAACACTCGCGAAGGACCAATTCACACTTCACTCGTTACATCATGAGCAAATTGCCCACAAATAAAATCCCCTAGAGTTTAGGATAATCACACAGCAGGTTATACGAGAACATATTTATGTCAGGATAGGCCTACCGCTCCAAGTCCAACGTCAAATATCTCAATCAGACAAAACAACTATAACCACATTGGCATAGCAATCGAACCGTGTGTAGCTGCTACTAGCTGCAATCTATAGACAAGTTTTTGAGCCGTTTCCGCTCTACTTCCTGAACTTCTTCCGTCGAATGCAATCCACTTCCGTTCTGGCGGGCTGGGCCATCTGTGCTGGCCTAGTTAACCTGAAGAGTCCACTTATCAGAGTGCCTTGTGAGGTTTAGAATCTTGCCTTATGTCCCAGTCTACCAACACCCAGCCATGTTGTTCATTAAATACAGATAAACACAATAAGTACTGCATGCATTGTATTTTTTTTTAATTATTTATATATGATAGAGTATTTTTATAGTGATTGTTAATTGTGTGGGCTTTTGTATTTTACTTTTTAAATACCTGTTAGAATTAAACATGTGATCTTTCTTGTTGAAGCCATTTCTTTAGTTTCCTCAAAACAATGAATTAATCCAGTGTTATTTATCTACAGTATGAGCTTGCTATGAATGATAAACTGTGTTAACAGAAATTGTAACCCTCTAAGGAACATAAGGCCTATCATTCATGATTGTAGTTCAGTGCAATAATGAAATGAAATGAAATTACATCAAACTTTATTTTACTCAAACAGTACAGGCACATTGATATATTGCACAGCACAAAGAGATCATGTAAATTGTGCATTATGTAAATAACGTAGGCCTACATCTGTTGGCTCCTGTGGGCATGACCTTAATAAGGCAGTTTATATTATTTTTAAAATGCTGCGATATTTACTGCAGAACTGTAACCTTCCCTCGACAAAATCATCAACAATTTTCGCCATAAATTTTTAACGCCATCTCCAGTCAAAGTGGTAGAACCGTGATCCCAGGCTAGCATCGAAATCGCTGTGTTTTCACCGGCAGACGCTGCGCAAACCACTTCCGGCGGAAATGAAATGTATTTTTGTAGCGTCATGGCGGCGCCCGTGGTTTCGCGCGTAAACTTGTCTATATATGAATGCATACTAGCTGGAGCACCAACCAGAATCAGATGATCACAATCGCTTAGGACCGTGGGTAACCTAGCCAGGTCAATGACGTCATCACGAGCAAACAAAACCAGCAGCAAAGTTTACGTAAACCAATTTCTTACCTTATGTGGCCCTCCACATGCAGGCTAGATGATGTATCCATATTCCACGTTATCCAGTGTCACAAAACATTGCTTTTTACAGGAAGAAAAAGGACCGCCTATTTTCTGAATAAAAATGTCAATTTTGGCTGGCTGTCTTGAAACTTCTTTATTTATTAACGCTGTGTGTGTACAGACAGCCCACGTAGCCGCCTGCCCCCTCCCCCTCGCGATGATATTAAAAACAACAAAAGAATCGCTATTTATCGCTCGCGTTTGTCTCTATCTGGACGACATTTTCGCGGCGGTGTGTCCGCCCCTAAACACTTCTTATTGGTTGATAAGTACACGCTGCTTCCTGTTGAATGTGTTTACATCTCTCGATGATTTGATTGGTTTGGATTCTTAACCAATAAAATACACTCGCGACAAAATCGTCACGCTGCATATCAGGACACCCTCGCGCGAGTTTTCGTCGCCGTTTCGCTCGCTCGCTGTATGTCAGAACAAGGTGCAAGGCTGCCTTCCAACTGCCAAGTGTAGTAGGCCTGCTGCTGGAATGATTAACCACAGGTGCTCGCGCGGCACTGAATGAGAGATACTGATGATCAGAATCCCGCCCCCTCATTTGCTCCACTCACAGCCCGCTGTTGTGCATGCTGTGAGGATGTCTTCGTGCGCGCCTATCGCATGATTTAGACTCAACGATTTTGGTTGAGTATGTGGGGTTTTTTTGGGGGGGGTTTTTCGGTCGCATTTTTAAAAGTGGGGGGGACAAAATTCGTATTTTAAATAGTGGGGGGGACATGTCCCCCCCGTAATCGACGCCTATGGCTACACCAGAAGGCAGAACGCAGCGAAGAAAAAAGAGCCAACCACCTAAACCAGCAATAGACTGTCTAATTATATTTAGCCTTATGGCCGCACTTGAACCTTATGGTGATTTTATTCGTGAATCTCTCTGTCATAACGGAGCACTTCGGTGCACCAGATTGCTTTTGAGCGGTACTGATCTCGTCGTGTGTCTTTCCAGTGTCAAATAGTTCACGAATAAAATCACCATAAGGTTCAAGTGCGGCCATAACTAAGGCTAAATATAATTCTATTGCTGGTTTAGGTGGTTGGCTCTTTTTTCTTCGCTGCGTTCTGCCTTCTGGTGTAGCCTATAACTATAAATGTATCTATTTTTGGCTGTCAAGCAACAAAGTTGCGAGGCAACCTATTGTTTTTGTACAAATTCTTATTATTATACCATCATGGGAGTCTATGGCAGCCCATAGAAAGCCTTGGTGATAAGTTGTGAAATTTGACACAATGGTTCAGGACCGTCCCATTAGCCCATCTAGTAAATTTGAGGTCACTAGCTCATCAGCTCTAGCGCCAACATCAGGTCAAAGCCGTAAAATGTAGAAAAACAGCGTATTTAATGCCGTTATGCGCAAAAAAGCGCCTTTTTACGCCGCAATTGAGCCTTTCAAGAGCTCGCGTAAAAAACGCCGTTCTGGGCATTCAAAACGCGCGTAAAATACTTGGACGCCGCCTCCTTTTTTTTTTTTTTTTTTTAACATCGTTTTTATTGCTAAAAAAAAGTCAAATACAGACGTTCTCAATCGATAGACTCCATCGTGTTCGTTTTCACAATAACCCTGTATGTAAATAAACAGTCTAGCGCTTTGTTGCTATATGTTGTTGTAGACAGCGTGTTCTAATTGCGGATTTTTCTTGATATAGAAGTAGGCCTAGTCGACATTCCTGTTTTATATTAATTCATTCACTTTATTTCTACGTGTGTTCATCATGGTTTTTGTTTGTTTTTCGATCCAAACGGAAAAGAAAGTTGTTAAGTCATGGTATGCTCGGTCTGTTTATGATGGAAAGCGGACTCTGGGTGATATTTTTGCCGAGTTTTCGAGTGGAGAATTTGACCAAGGAGAACCGATTGACGACAAATACCATACGACAAACGTAAGTACGACTGTGTAGACCATGAGTAGACTATCTACTAATCACTATCTAGCCTAGGCCTAGCCCTCAAATCGAAGTGATAGATATTCGGTTGGTTTCTTCCGTAGCTAGGCTACACTATACCATGCCGCCCCATGTATTCGTTTGGAAGTAGTGGCCTAGGCTAGGGGAGCGGCCGGATCCGATCTGGGAAGATAGGAGTAGGTAGGCTACCTCTTAGGCTAGGCCTAGGCCGGCTACCCCTCTAGCCTAGGCCTAGGAGAAGGGCCTAGGCTCCGACGGACGGCTAGCTTCACCTGTTGTGTCTAATCCACTTACCTATTTGGCAGCAGTGGCTAGGCTGTAGGTAGGTCAGTAGGTCTCATTTTTTTTTATTTGCGGAAAATGCCTGTGCTATTTCTTTGTATGATGTTGATGTGTGGATGGTATTTGAATTTTCTCTTCAAATTTTTACTGGACAAGTTTTCTATCCAACCTACACAAAATGACTTTTAGTGAGATATTCGTTGATTTTAATACAGTATATTGTTTTATATTTTAGGTAAAGGTCAACATTGGTGATCAGAAAGACAGGTTGCACGTTTCAGCAAACCCTGGAGAAAGTGTAGCTGACATTGTGACATGTCTGGGTCACTACGTTGAGTTCGTTATCTCCGAGCCTGAGCCTGAGCCCCCAGCTATTCCTAATCGTCCAGGTATCAACCCCTTCACAATGATGATGGCTGTACAGCGCCAACACAGAAGCCTTCCGAACCCGTATCCGGAGTTAAAGCCAAACAAGAAAATAGCTCTCAAGAACGACATCCTGAAGTGGTGCAGGAAAAATGAGTTGGGGTGGTCCATAGTAGTGTTGGCTCATTCGCGAACGAACCGGTTCGAATGAACGAATCTTTAGAACGAACGAACTGAACCGGTTCGAAACGAAGCGAACCGGTTCCTTTCTCTCGTTCGTCTCGTTCACCACGATTCACCGGAAACTCGACTGAACGAACAAACGAGTTTCCGGTAGCACGGACTCCACTGAGTCTGGCTGACTCAGCTGAGAACCGTGCAATGGCGTGCATTCCATGATGCGATTCACCGCTACCGGAACCGAGGCTGAACGAACGAACGATTCGCGAACAACTCCTCCCAGACCCTCGACTCGCTGACAGTTCGTTCACTCACGAGAAGACCCCGAAGCCACCGCTAGGTGCCGCCATTTGCGCCATTTCGAATTTCAGCCGCCGCCAGTCAAATAATAATTCTATCACATAGTAGGGCTTTGACTCCGAATGTGAATGAAGTATTGATTAGACAGCGATTTATTAGAAACCTAATAAACCGTTGGAACACGCAAGACCGGTAACCATAGCAACGGCGGTAAACAAACCTCGCAAAACCCAATCCAGGTCGTACTGAAGGCATTTAATGGCCAAATATTATTAATAAATATTCGAATATTAATAAACAAACGAACTTCTAATATGATTTTTGGGCAAAAGTCAAAGCCCTGTGGTATTGTGTGTGTGAATTATTCTATAATTTATTTTAGTTTGTTGATATTGTTTATACATTTCTTTATTCAAATCTATTTGATCTCCAGAATTATTTCATAGTGAAAAAGATGGCTTGTGTGTTTCCACCAGTTGACACAGTAGCTCATTCAGTGGTTGAGGGATAAGGTCTATATTGTAGCCCAAGGTTAAAGAGGAAAACTCAAATGTGTTATATTGGCTTTGATAACGATGACGATGATAATAATAATAATAATAATAATAATAATAATAATAATAATAATAATAATAATAATAATACACATACTATTACGTTCTTAATAGGGTTACCAACTTGTAACAGCATCGAATTACATTTCCATCGTAACCTTCCTGTACTGGAGCTGAATAAATGGCACACATTGTTGCATGCACTGCACCAGGAGTAGGTTATATATTAGTTATAAGTAGGCTATAGGCCTACTTAGTTAGCTTTAACGATACACGATATCATATAATATATTATAATACAAATAAAAAATAACGACATAAGTGGAACGTCCATGTAGTCCTACGCAGCAGCACTACACGCAGGTGATGCCGTATGATATGCCGCACGGCATATCATTAACTATGGTATTATCTCTGAGGTAAAGTAAAGCCTCTGGTAGTTCGTTACATCGTTTCCACACCATTCGATTCACCGGAAGCTCGACTGAACGGAGGAGTCGTTCGCGAATCAGTCTAGTTTCCGGTAGCGGTGGATTGCATCATGGAATGCACGCCATTGCACGGTTCTCAGCTGAGTCAGTCAGACTCAGTGCTACCGGAAACTCGACTGAACAAGGAGTCATTTGCGAATCGTTTGTTCGTTCAGCCTGGTTTCCGGTAGCGGTAAATCGCATCATGGAAGGCACTCCACTGCACGGTTCTCAGCTGAGTCAGTCAGACTCAGTGGAGTTTTTGCTACCGGAAACTCGTCTGGACGAACATACGAATCGATTCGCGAACGACTCCTCTTGGTGAACTGAATCACGCGAACTGGTTCACGGAAACGAATCACTAAATCCACCTCTGGTCCATAGACACGGTTGACCAAGGAGACAATTTCGTCCGTACGATGGCAAATGTTTTATGGGAAGTGGATGGGCACAGGGAGACATTGCATAACCGGGGTTGCGGTGTCCCTGCTATGTTTGATGAGTTTTGTGATTACAATGTTCCTGAAAGGCAAAACACCGTAAACGGCACCACAGCAATATGCAAAACCAAACAGTTGTTGAGCTCTCTCAAATGATGTTTGAGCTGAGTGGGAAAATATACAAGAGAGATGCCTGGAAATCTGTTAAAGCCTGCCTGGGAAAGCCTGCTATGTCTAGCTGACAACCTAAGAAGATATGCCTTGTACCTGGAGAAACAAGTCGATGCAAGTCAATCTGTACATGCTAGGAAGACTATGAGAACTGATGTTGATGAATGGGAAGTCTACCCAGCAGCTGTGATGATAAATCCTACCAAGACAGCATGCTACAAGACTGCATGATGCACTACTTCATACCAAACCTTATGAACCAATATTCGTCAATGAGTTTGTGCCTACAGACAGAAGACGTCGAAATGTGTACATCAATGATTTACAATTTCCATGCAAGACGGTACGATACACCTACACCGGACAGTCTGCGCATCTGCATTTTGTATGAACCCTAGATATAAGTGATTCGGAGACAAAGAGACAGCAGATGAATGATAAGACAAAAACACAGGTGAAGAAAGAGCTGCCAGTTTTCCATAGTCGTGCTATGAGAAGAGACTTTATAGGAAGCTTTGGCAGAGTTACAGGAACAAAATCCGGAATTCTACGTGAAGCATACCGAAGACAAAGTGGCGATTCATCGTTTTCGAATACAACCTCAGAAGCTGAAGTAGACCAGCGAATACGGGAGATACTTGATGACGAAGACTCAGATTTAGTTTGGGATTTAAGGGTGACGAATACAGGACGTCCAGAAGAATACAGAGTATTCTTGACTAAATGCCAGGAGTTTATTGAGCGAAATATTGAAACGGCGGTTGATGACAGAAGGCATGACCCGGTGGATGACGAAGGTCAAGCCGTCACCCATCTTGCAATGGCAATGAGCGCTCGTGACCTGCATGCCCAAGTTGCAGCTGAATGCCCAGACGGTACTGCAATTCCTTCAGTACAGTGGCTTCGACTGCAGTTTTGGCCAACACAAACATCTGCAGCTGCAAGAAGAAATACCGGAAGAGTGAAGATCAAGATGATGGTGGCTGCCAGGCAATTTAGAAAGCACCATGTTGATGCAAATTATTCATCAGCAATTTTTAAGTATGAGAAAACCTTTGCAGTTAAATACAGAGGGATCACAACATTTGTTTGTCAAGATGACAAACATACTGTGAAGGTTGGGGAACCAGGCTACCCAGTGGCTGCGGTTGAACGGGGAAAACGGGTTCTTGTTGGTATCAACCAGTCTTTTCAAGTTGGCGACCATGATTTCACCAAATTTTCTTTATCACCTTCTGTTAGCTTTGTTGCCAAGATTCCACAAGACGTGGATGGAACATTTTATCATGGGCAGGTACATGTAGGTTTAAAAGAGAACACTTTTGAACCATCATCAGCAATTAGACATGCATGTGAATTGAATGAATCGCTCAACAAAGATGGAGAAAACAAGCCGGTGGAATGCCACTACCATGATGGTGGTCCAGACCACTACACCCGATACCCATGTACCCAACTCGTCCAAGTTGCATATTTTATTGAAAGAGACCTTGACCAACTAATATTAGTTCAAACCCCACCACATCATAATTGGAAAAATCCTGCAGAAAGGGTAATGTCTAATCTCAATATGGCTCTTCAAGGCGTCGGCATCATGAGAAAGGAAACAGCCACAATGGAACAGAAGCTAAAATCTGCAAATAATCTGAAATCAATCAGGGAACTAAGCAAAAAATAACTGACACTCAAAGAAGAAATGTGTATTCTCCCGTCTGCAACTGAAAGGTGAAAATTTCCAGGTTTTTCATGCTGCATCAAAAGAAAATATGCTAAAGCTAGGCAGTCAATTGAAAAAAATAGATACAGACTTTGACCCTGAAATCTTACTGGATTCTTCAAAACCATGCAAGTTTTCGAAGAAACTCATATCATTCATGGAAAAACACTGCATCAAGGGTCACTACCAGTTCTCCATCAAGAAGTGTACAGATGAAGAATGTGTTGTATGTGGACCTCCAAGAACATCACCTGAAGTGTTTGCTCAGCTCCAGCACTTACATTTTCAAGTCCCGCAGCAGGAAAAGTACCAACACTTTGAGGTAAATATTATTTTTGTCATTTTAAAATTATATTCTTACAATTCAACTTCAATTAAAACATTTAATTAAAAACTGTCATATGTTTTCAGAAATTTAAACAGACCTTTTACTACAGCATCTCTAAATATTTTAAGGATTTGTATGGCAAAGAAGATGCCTACATCGAGAAGCATGTACCATCGAAGTTACAAAAAGCAGCACAGAAGCACAGTATGCCTTTTAGTCCCTCATCGAAAAAAGCCAGTAATGTTAAGATGGTTGTACAGGTATGTAAAAAACACACTGATACATTTATGACATTCACATCAAACTTATATAGCGCCTATAACTATGGCCAAAGCGCTTAACATTGCACTTTTTTTTTGTAGTGCGAGGAATGCCTGAAGTGGAGAGTATGCTATGCAGCCCGTGTCCTCAAACGTGACCAGAAGCTACAATTTGAGCATGAACTTGACACGCTGTCATATTCTTGCAGTGCTTGCTTCCAAGACATTAACACAGACGATGATGGTGATTCTGTATTCAACCATGTGTATGTTAATGACAAACTCACCTGTGACATGCCAATTGAAGCACCTCACTATGTTACATTTAATGATCCTTTGTGTTTTTACTAGAGATGCACCGATTGCAAAATTCTTGGCCGATACCGATTTCCGGTTTTTAAGGAGGTCTGACCTGCCAAAACCGTTTTTTCCGATACAGATTTTCTAAGAAATAAATATCATATAATAGACACCATATTTGTTGGCTTGAGTACCCTTCTCCCAGACAACATTTTGCTTATATAACTGCAATTAAAACCACAACTAGTGGTAGGATATATGCTATCATAACTCCCCTTTTCAAGAATAAAACATCACAAATAAGAAATAGAGTGAGCGTTTCAACAGTGCCTCCTGAGCAGATTTATTTTGAACACTGACATTCAGTCCAGTTTACAGGTCAATAACTAGGATAAAACTAAAATAAATACAAACAAAATATAAAGTGCACTATTATGTACTGAAAATAAACTGGTTCTCAAAGTAAATTGCACATTTCAGGCCTTTGACCTCCCTAAATAAAAAAGTGCATCATCTCATCTCATCTCATCTCATCGTCATCCGCTTATCCGGGGTCGGGTCGCGGGGGCAGCAGCTCAAGCAGGGGGCCCCAGACTTCCCTTTCCCGAGCCACATTGACCAGCTCTGACGGGGGGATCCCGAGGCGTTCCCAGGCCAGTGTTGAGATATAATCTCTCCACCTAGTCCTGGGTCTTCCCCGAGGTCTCCTCCCCACTGGTCGTGCCTGGAACACCTCCCAAGGGAGGCGCCCAGTGGGCATCCTTACCAGATGCCCGAACCACCTCAACTGACTCCTTTCTAAGCAAAGGAGCAGCGGCTCTAATCTGAGCTCCTCACGGATGACTGAACTTCTCACCCTATCCCTAAGGGAGAAGCCAGCCACCCTCCTGAGAAAACTCATCTCGGCCGCTTGTACCCGTGATCTTTGTCCTTTCGGTCATCACCCATCCCTCATGACCATAGGTGAGGATAGGAACGAAGATTGACCGATAGATTCGAGAGCTTTGCCTTGCGGCTCAGCTCTCTTTTCGTCACAACGGTGCGGTGAAGCGAACGCAATACCGCTCCCGCTGCTGCTCCGATTCTCTGGCCAATCTTCACGCTCCATCGTCCCTCACTCGCGAACAAGACCCCCCAGGTACTTGAACTCCTTCACTTGGGCTAAGGACTCATTTCCTACCCGGAGTAGGCAAACCACCGGTTTCCTGCTAAGAGTCATGGCCTCAGATTTAGAGGTGCTGATCCTCATCCCAGCCGCTTCACACTCGACCGCCATCCGATCCAGTGAGTGCTGAAGGTCACAGGCCGATGATGCCATCAGGACCACATCATCTGCAAAGAGCAGTGACGAGATCCTCAGACCACCGAACTGCAACCCCTCCCCACCACGACTGCGCCTCGATATCCTGTCCATGAATATCACAAACAGGATTGGTGACAAGGCGCAGCCCTGGCGGAGGCCAACACCCACCGGGAACGAGACTGACTGGCTGCCGAGAACCCGGACACAGCTCTCGCTTTGGGAGTACAAGGATTGGATGGCCCTGAGGAGAGACCCCCCCACCCCATACCCCCGCAGCACCTCCCACAGTTTTCTCCCGGGGGACCCGGTCATATATGCCTTCTCCAGATCCACAAAAACACATGTAGACCGGATGGGCATACTCCCGGGCCCCCTCCAGGATCCTTGCGAGAGTGAAGAGCTGGTCCGTAGTTCCACGTCCGGGGCGAAAACCGCATTGTTCCGCTTCAATCTGAGGTTCGACGATCGGCCGAACCCCCCTTTCCAGCACCTTGGAGTAGACTTTACCAGGGAGGCTGAGAAGTGTGATACCCCGGTAATTGGAGCACACTCTCTGGTCCCCCTTTTTGAACAGGGGGACCACCACCCCAGTTTGCCACTCCTTTGGCACTGTACCCGACTCCCATGCAATGTTGAATAGGCGTGTCAACCATGACAGCCCCTCAACACCCAGAGCTTTTAGCATTTCTGGCTGGATCTCATCAATCCCTGGGGCTTTGCCACTGCGGAGTTGTTTAACTACCTCAGTGACCTCCACCAGGGAAATTGACGATGAACCACCATCAACCTCGAGCTCTGCCTCCATCATAGAGGGCATGTTAGTCGGATTCAGGAGTTCCTCAAAGTGTTCCTTCCACCGTCCGACTACCTCCTCAGTTGAGGTCAACAGAGTCCCATCCTTACTGTACACAGCTTGGATGGTTCCCCGTTTCCCCCTCCTGAGGTGCCGGATGGTCTTCCAGAAACACTTTGGTGCCGACCGAAAGTCCTTCTCCATGGCCTCTCCGAACTTCTCCCACACCCGCTGCTTAGCCTCCGACACGGCAGCGGCTGCAGCCCTTCGAGCCTGTCGGTACCCTGCAACTGCGTCAGGAGTCCTCCGGGATAACATATCCCGAAAGGCCTCCTTCTTCAGTCGGACGGCTTCCCTGACCACCGGTGTCCACCACGGTGTTCCGAGGGTTACCCGCCCCTTGAGGAACCTAAGACCCTGAGGCCACAACCTCACCGCCGCAGCTTCAGCAATGGGAGGCTTTGAAACACCGCCCACTCCGGCTCAATGCCCCCAACCTTCCACAGGAATGCTAGAAAAACTCCGCCGGAGGTGTGAGTTTGAAGATCCCTAGGAACAAGGGGCCTCCTCCAGACGTTCCCAATTCACCCGCACTACTCGTTTGGGCTTACCAGGTCTGTCCAGAATCTTCCCCCATTCCCTGATCCAACTCACCACCAGATGGTGGTCGGTTGACAGTTCAGCCCCTCTCTTCACCCGAGTGTCCAAAACATGCCGCTCAGATCAAGATGACACGATTACAAAAATCGATCATCGATCTTCGGCCTAGGGTACTCTGGTACCATGTACACTTATGAGCACCCTTATGTTCGAACATGGTGTTTTGTTATGGCCAATCCATGACTAGCACAGAAGTCCAGTAACAAACGACCACTCGGGTTTAGATCAGGGAGGCCGTTCCTCCCCACCACGCCTCTCCAGGTGTCTCCATCGTTGCCCACATGGGCGTTGAAGTCTCCCAGTAGAACTACGGAGTCCCCTACTGGAGCCCCATACAGGACTCCATTCAGGGTCTCCAAGAAGGCCGAGTACTCTGAACTGCTGTTCGGTGCATACGCACAAACAACAGTCAGAGTTTTCCCCCCCACCACCCTTAGGCGTAGGGAGGGCGACCCTCTCGTCTACCGGGGTAAACTCCAACACCGCGGCGCTCAGCCGGGGATTTATGAGTATCCCCACACCCGCCCGGCGCCTCATGCCTCTGGCAACTCCAGAGAAGAATAGAGTCCAACCCCTATCCAGGACTACAGTACCAGAGCTGAGACTGTGCGTAGAGGTAAGCCCCACCAGATCTAACTGGTAGCGCTCCACCTCCCTCACAAGCTCCGGTTCCTTTCCCCACAGTGAGGGTGACGTTCCACGTCCCCAAGCCAGCTTCTGCGCGCTCAGGTCTGGTCCGTCGGGACCCCTGCCTTTCAACCGCCACCCATGTGGCAGCGCACCCCGACCCCAGTGGGTCCTCCTGCAGGTGGTGGGCCCACAGGACGAAGAGGGGGGGGGTGCCACGTAGCTTTTTCGGGCTGTGCCCGGCCGGGCTCCGTGGCAAACCCGGCCACCAGGCGCTCGCCAACGGGCCCTCCGCCTGGGGCTGGCTCCAGACGGGGGCCCCGGGCTTCCTCCGGGCAGGGTCTCTCCTCCTCTTTTTCGTATATTCATGGAGTCTTGGTGAAGTGCATCATAATATGGGATAAAAAAAAAACATCAATACAAACAGGTAGCTTTAGGTTGTGATCAAAGTACTCCATCCCACTCCCAATGCAATCACTTAACCATCAATGGCAGGTTCTTCTTCACAAACAGAAGCATCTCTGCCTTCTCACCAGAAAGCCTGTTTCTTTTCTCGTCTATGACATTACTAGCCAAGCTAAACAAGCGCTCGCTATCGACGCTTGTACATGGAGAAGAGAGGTAGGCTTGGGCAAGCGGGGCAAGTGCAGGGTAGTGTGTTTTGTTTTCATGCCAGTATTTCAGTACATCATTTACAGTTTCATCTTCAGATCTCTTGATGGGCAACTCGGAGAGGTAACGATGTAACTGCACAGATGAAGGGCTGCCCAGCAGTCGCTCTTCCTCATTGCTAGCACTCTCCTTCAGTATCTCAGCATGCACCGAAAGCAGTGGACTTGGCCTTTTGGCTGCAGGTTCCCCAGAAGGCTGATCAGGTGTGGGTTTGCTGGCACTGGTGTCCACTGTGTCCAGCATGTTCAGAAGCACCCTTTTCACCTCATCCTTTACTTCTGCTGAGAAGTAGCAGGTTTTGTATCTGTATCAACAGACAACAGGAATTTTATTTTTTATTATATAGCCACATTAGCCAGGCAATGCATAAATGTTGTGCACTCTGAACATACACAAGCAGGCACTAAAAGGCCAACAAAAAATACCTTTTTTTGTTTTAATTAATTTTATGTTTTGATATACCCATGCAAACACGTTAGCCTATAGCTTAGTAGCAAATGCTTATTCATTTAAGAATAGTAGTGGGCTGATTAACATTATTAGCAGTAAGTTATAACTTGCCTGGGATCCATAGCAGTGGCCACAGCGTACAGTGGATTCTTCTCGATGTCTTTAAACCTTCTCTGGACTGCTTCCAACAGCGTGGCTTTGGCAGTGCCCACACCACGGTCTGTGTCTGCTGCTCTCCCCAAAAGGCGCTTCAGTGCGGTGAGTTCAGGGATGACAACTGCGGCGGTGGCTGACGAGGAGCTAATTGTCTTAGTGAGTTCCTCAAAAGGTTCAAGGATGCTCAACAAATTCTCAAATTAACCCCCACTGATTTGTGCTGAGTACGGCCGGGAGCTCGTGTTCTGTTGCGTATAAGCCCAGGGCACGTTTCTGTTCCAATAGCGACTGCAACATATAAAATGTGCTGTTCCACCTCGTGGGGACATCCTGTTGCAAGCGCTTCTTGGGTTGACCCAACTCCTCCTGGATAGCGTGGAGTTTTGAATAGGCTAGCGATGAGTGTTTGAAGTGCGTGACTATCCTCCTGCCTGTTGCCACAGCTCAATCACCGCTAACTGTAGTGTATGTGCCATACACGGGAGACTGGGGAGGTTGCCATCATCCAGTGCTTTGGTCATATTCCTAGCGTTGTCACGCAACATGACATGAACCCTCTTCTTATCGATTTTCCACTCCGCCAACATTTTGTCAAATTTGGCTCTTAGATTGTCGGCGGTGTGGGACCCGGGGCATTCCTCACAGCGTAGAAGGACTTGATGTAGCTCAAATTCATCATCCAGCCACTGAGCAGTCAGGCTCAACATTGACATTAAGCTCACGTTAGAAGTCCAAATGTCCGTTGTGAAACTGACCGGGGATTTAGTGCCGTCCAGCAGTTTGTGTATATGGCTTGAAACTCTCTCAAACAACTCGGGCAGCGCTGTGTCAGAAAAGTACCGCCTACTTGGTAATTTGTACCAGTGGACTCAGGTGTTTCATCAGGTTTACGAAGCCTTTATCCTGTACTACGCTAAACGGCTGGTCGTCCAGAGCCATGAACTCCATTATTTTCTTAGTGGTGGCGTTGGACTTTTCAGTGTTGATGTCGAACATAGCAGCCATGGTGGAGGGTTGTTGTGGTTGCTGCGACTCTGCTGCATCCCTCCTCTTAGCGGCAGTGTCCTTATATGTGCTAAACACACCTGGGTGCTTCTTTTCCAAGTGGCGTATTAAGTTTGCTGTTCCAAATGTCTTAGGCGTTGATCCCCCACGGCTTATTTTTGACTTGCAAGCATTACAAACAGCGTGTTTTGGGTCGTCCTGGCACACAGTGAAATAAGTCCAAATCAGCGACATGCTCTCTTCCCGAGTCTTGCTAGTTTTTAGCTGTTTTGCTCTGGGCGCCTTGAGCTGCTACGCACCGCGCATGAGGGTGAGTTTGATCGGCCGAAAACCGGAAATTACGACAGTGACCGGCAGGTCACCGATTGTGGCCGATTGGATATAAAACCGGCTTTTTTAATCGGCGGCCGATTGATCGGTGCATCTCTAGTTTTTACTGTGGATCTGAACATGATTTGGAAAATCAAAATGATAACTATCCTTTATGTGGTGACTGCAAGTCAAAGGGTAAACCATCTAAAAGGAAAAACACCAGAGCTTTTGTACCACATTAGAGTGCCACAGACATGTATCTTTTTCGTACATATTCCTTCCCAAATTTCTTTTATTTCAGGCACCTGCTTGCCAATTACTTTACTTGCATATTTAATTATCCTGTTTAATTTATCAACATTTTTGCAGTACTACATGTTGACAGTGCAGTGCGGTTTATTGTAGGGGTATTTTGAAACATAAATAATGATGCATACTTTTTTAGAATTTGATGTACAGTTTTTAGTCTAGTCAATTTTGGCTTTCATTCAGCCTCCTGCTTTTATTGTACATTGTATACTGTACTGAATAAATGAATTAATATCTAAAGTATGTTTTTGTCAACATTTGAGATGTACAATAGTTAAGGGCAGGCCAGAAGGAACGACGAAAGCAGGCAACACTCTTGGGGAAATAGCATGAAAAACATCTTTGGGAAAAAAAAAAAAAAAAAAAAGGGCCTCCTTCCTTTTTTGAAAAAGGCAGGACGCTAAACATGTTTTTTTTTTTTTATTATTTTGCCTTATAGGTACTTAACTGTGTAGCAACTGCAGTAGCTGCTATCATCATAATAAGCGCTAATAGGATATTTGACTAAACCACCAAACTAGTTGAGGGTTTTTGCCTACCGGCGAGCATCCTCCAACTGCAATCTTTGGTTATTTATTTATTAATTTAGCTATACTTTAATAATATTCTTTCTGTTCAAATCTGTTGTGTTACAAATGATTTGGTATTAGTTAATTGGTTAAGTTAATTGTTACATAAGTGTTGTTTAAATAAAATTATTTTTAAATTTAAAAAAATCGTGGGATGTATCAAACCGTGGGTCAAAAATCTTGATACAAACCGAATCGTGAGTTGGTGTATCGTTACAGCCCTTATATTTACTAACCATGTTGGAATTCTGTTATGTCTGGAATTAGTGGACTGTGTAGCGAAATAAACTGAAACGGTAGCTGCACTTGTATTCACTGCATTTCTGACATTGGCTTCAGATAGCTAGCGCTATGCTGCTCTTACTTTGTTTAGCATTGTCCAGCTGCTTCGCTGTCCCCTGTGCGCTTGGTCCTTCCGTCTAATACGTGTCCTTTAAAAACTCCAGAGACCGTCCACACGAAATGCAAAACCGCGGTAACAGACTCAAATTGTTTCCACAAAATGGGCAAAACATCATTAACCTCCATACAAACCACACAACACTACTCCTTCCTACATTACTTTAAAAAAAAAAACACTCACTCAATCACTTCCGGGTCAGATCCGGCTTTTGGTACGTTCCCTTTCAGTTAGGATTTTGTCTTTGCAAATTTGTCAGAGTTTGTACATTTGTTTCAGAGTTTGTAAACGTTTTTTGAATATGTAAATTTGTTTTCTAAAATGTAAAATTGTTGAGTATTTGTGAAAGTGTTTCAGTTTTTGTAATTTTATTTTGCACTTACCAGGCACCGTACATATGTCCCGTGGGCTCTACCGGAAAGGGCGTGACTTCACCACTCTTCTCAGAAACTTCTGTAGAAGAGGAGCTCGAATCTCCATTTTTTTCCGAGATAGGCCTATGTTCTAATTATGTTTCATTTTTAGACGATTAACCTGGACTCAAGCTGTAGGCCAAGCTGTCAGATGAGTAACTCAGTGGAGGAGGTGAGACACCATATTAATACTTTAAACATCTGTTCATGCAACATTGGTGAGTTTACCACCATTAAATACCATCAGATAAGACCAATGTGTTCATGAAAGGGCCCCTCCATGGAGAGAGAATGGGCAATTTAGGAGAACGATATTTACTTTATTTATGAAAAATATGTGGGTTTTGAAACAGTTAATTGGCTGCTCTATAGCAACTGTTGACTTTGATATATTTCAGTTTTATCCTAGAATGTGTTATAACCTGCGTTCGCACCAAAAGATGCATTTGCTGCCCGAACACGTTGCCGCCGAAGTTTTGCGGCGCCGCAAATCAAGTTTTTGCGGCGCGGCAAAAGTTTTGCGGTGCGGCAAAGGTTTTGGCCGCAGTTTTGCCTGCGCGTGAAGTTTTCGCGGCACGGCAAGTTTTTCCCGCGGTGCTTCTGAATTCTCATTCACAACCATGGGCCGACATTACGAGCATCATATCTCTTTACCTGTTGTGGAAGAGGGAGAGACTTCGGAAATGCTCGTCGTCGTTTATGGGGTTCATGAGACCATTCGGAGCCGTACAGAGCTCGGTGAATTTCACCGTCTTGTGCAGGAGCTCCGTCTGGATGACGAACGCTTCCAGCGCTATTTGAGGCTGACTCCGGCCCAGTTTGATGACCTGCTAGCTAGGATCGGTGCTAGGATCTCTCGGTTTGACACACCAACTACAGGCGCTCCATCTCAGCTTCGGAGCGCCGGTCCATCTGTCTCTCGGTGAGTAGTTTCATATAATTTGTGTCTCAAAAATCGAGAACATAAACATTTTTACTTCAGGTTCACCAAGCAGGCGTTTCCATGGTAGACACCACCATTATTATTATTATCCTCTGCCGACAATAGTATAGTATGTAGTCAAATACAATAAATAGATCCATTATGTTGATCAAATATGACTCCTGCCTTTGTAAAAAAAAAATATATTACAAATAAATGGGGAAAAAATATTGTAAATGTATGATACCTATACTATCTTCACTACAACACTTTTTTTTTTATTCTGCAAGATACCTAGCCACTGGGGACTCCTACAGGACCATCGCAAATAGTTTCCGTGTTGGGATCTCTACTGTCTCCAGCATTGTCCCTGATGTTGCCACTGCAATCTGGGACTCTGGTGGAGGAGTTCATGGCTGTGCCCAGCACAGATGAGTGGAGGTCCATTGCAGGGAGGTTTGAGGAGCGGTGGAATTTTCCTCTTTGCTGTGGAGCATTGGATGGGAAGCATGTGGTCATTAAAGCCCCTGTTCACTCAGGATCCCAGTTCTACAATTACAAGGGAACTTTCTCTCTTGTTCTCTTGGCGGTTGTAGACGCGGAATATTGTTTCCGGGTGATTGATGTCGGGGGGTACGGAAGAACCAGCGATGGTGGGATTCTGGCCAACTCTGCTTTTGGTGCAGCTCTTCAGTCTGGCACCCTCCCAACTGCCTGCCGACCTGCCACTACCAGGAGCTGACCACCGAGGACCACAGCCGCATGTCTTTGTGTGGCTGATGAGGCCTTTCCACTTCGGAAAAACCTCATGAGGCCATTCCCTGGTCGCAACCTGGCAAGAGAGTGCCGGGTTTTTCAATTTACCGTCTGTCCAGAGCTCGGATGGTTGTGGAGAATGCCTTTGGGATCCTTTCTTCCCAGTGGAGGGTCTACAGGCGTGCCTTTCGAGGTCAACGTTGAAGATTGCAGAGAAGTGTGTGAAGGCTACCTGTGTTCTCCACAACTTCATGCGGAGGACCACCCCCCCAAGTGCATTGAGGGGGAACATCCCAGTTGGCGAGGTGGACCCACTGCCAGGTCTACGGAGAGTTGCTGCCAACAACTCAGCGAGGGAAGCCATCAGGATTCGGGAGGCCTTCAAGTCCTACTTCTCTGCTGAGGGAACCGTCCCATGGCAAGACAACGTGTAGCCACACCAGCACACCCAAAACGGCTCTTTAGAGAGCCACCCAACACATTACTATTGAGCAAACTTCCTGAAAATTACTTTTATTGACAGTGATCTTCTGACTTAATGAAGAATGTCTCCTTAACATACAACAGGTAATATGCCATTATTAACTAAGTTTTGTTAATGTTAAAGGTGGTTTTATATTTTGTTAATCAGGTAACTGTGACAGTCCTGAGCCGTCTTGCTTCCCTTCTGCTGGCCTCTGTTCTTCTTCCAGGGAAGCTGATTGGCTGGCCACCTCATTGAGGGATTGAACTCACCTGCAGGAAGCCGAAGAAGCAGAAGATGGGGGGAATCCAACATGGCGCTCTCGCTCTCCCACCTGGAAGGCTGGTGCTGCCTGGCACCCAACTGCAGGTGCGCAGGAAGGTATTTTGAGTGGGGGTGCTGCGGGTACTGTCTATAATATAAGATACAGTAATTTACATGGGGGGAAAATATGCTTATATATACACAATATATAGGCTACGTGTGCATATGGAAAATAAAACCTTGGACATAAACTTGAACACTCTCGGTCTCTCTCGCTCACTAGCCGCTCGCTCACACACACGACCAAAAAATCGAATTTGGCCTATATATATCGGTGGTGCAAACTAACTCTTTTTTTCTCACGACATCCGGATCGCCGAATATGTCATTAACAACAGAGTATTAAATACGTCTACGTTAAGTATTCTGGACTTGTACTTGACTATAATAAATCACCAGGTATACGCCAATGTGTCGGAGTTAATTTTGAATGCTTATTTCCTCATGCCGTGCATGGTACAATTCTCAGGGTTTCCCGGTTCAATTGCATTTCATAAATACAAGTCCTGCTTTTGGGCAGTGCTAACATTAATTTTTTAATTCAGTTCCAAGCAGCTTAAATCCAGACAAACATTGGCCCCCAAGGTTAATATTCCTCTGAAGGGGGAATATAAATTTGGGGCAAATGGACTCGATTTTAGGCTGCTAGGAACTGACGTGGACGCTCAGAAATCGGGTGGAAATAGGCGATTTGCATGTATTTGTGGACTGTGTGTGTGTGTTGTGTTGTGTATTCGGACACCGGGAGAGAGAACCGTTTCTAAACATCTTCCCCAAAACCCACACCACGATTTTCCAACACCGCAATCTAAATTAGTTCTCTCCCCAATATTCCCCCCCACACACAGTTAATGAAAACACGTTTCAATACGATGGTCTTATAACGTCCTTCCTTCTGGTAGCCATTGAGACCCATCCCGTCACTGCAACTTCAAGTCCCGTGGGCGCCCACGGCGTCCCGGTATACACCACTCACAAAAAGAGTCACAAATACTATCTTTACGCCAGTTACAAAAGCCTCCCTACTACCGAATGCGTGTGTCTTTCTATCCGTGTCTTAACCCCTTCTCTAGGGCTTTGCATGCAGGTGAAGCAAAAGAACGGCGTCTTTCTCCTAATATAATTGCAACCATTTCCACTTGCCAAAGCAGCTTTTCTGAAATGACCGCTTCGAGGAGTTCTCGGTTCCAATTCTCCTCCCAGGAAAGTGTAATGGTTCACCCCCGCAGCTAGGGTGCTGCAGCACCTCAGCACCCCTTCCGCGACCACTGGCCCAACTGGGTTTTGGTTTGGTTGTTATTGTAGCCCTTTAGATACTCATAGTTTTAAGTTTAAAACTGTTAAACAACTCTACCACTGACCAGAATGGCTGGATTTGATGGGTTTTTTTCGAGTTGACTTAAATAATGTAACGTTCATTATAACTGTACTGCTGCCTGTGGTACCTCCGGTTCTTGGTTGTGCTCTTTCAACGAGCAGGGGTCTCACAAACCACACATAATACTGAAACAAACTCACCTTAACACCAAAGCTTGTCTTGGACCCCAACCCAAAATCTGTGGCATACAAAACTAATTTTATACGCAACATGTCTCCCTCACACAACATAAAAATGGCCCATTCCAATAAAAGAATATCGACAGTACACAAACTCTTTTGGTATACCTTTTATATTCTTTCACTTTGGTGTGTGATA
>OLKM01001178.1:103613-127462 GCA_900291075.1 Melanogrammus aeglefinus | reverse complement strand
CATATAATAGACACCATATTTAATTTGGCTTGAGTACCCTTCTCCCAGACAACATTTTGCTTATATATAACTGCAATTAAAACCAAACTAGTGTGGTAGGCTATAATGCTATCATAACTCCCCTTTTCAAGAATAAACATCACAAATAAGAAATAGAGTGAGCGTTTCAACAGTGCCTCCTGAGCAGATTTATTTGAACACTGACATTCAGTCCAGTTTAACAGGTCAATAACCTAGGATAAAACTAAATAAATACAAACAAAAGATAAAGTGCACTATATGGTACTGAAAAATAAACTGGTTCTCAAAATAAAATTGCACATTTCCAGGCCTTTGACCTCCTCTAAATAAAAAAGTGCATCATTAAATATGGGATAAAAAAAAAACATCAAATACAAACAGGTAGCTTTAGGTTTGTGATCAAAGTACTCCATCACTTCCCAATGCATCACTTAACCATCAATGGCAGGTTCTTCTTCACAAACCGAAGCATCTTCTGCCTCTCCACCAGAAAGCCTGTTTCTTTTCGTCTATGACTTTACTAGCCAAGCTAAACAAGCGCTCGCTATCGACGCTTGTACATGGAAGCAGAGAAGGTTAGGCTTGGGCAAGCGGGGCAAGTGCAGGGTAGTGTGTTTTGTTTTCATGCCAGTATTTCAGTACATCATTTACAGTTTCATCTTCAGATCTCTTGATGGGCAACTCGGGGAGGATAACGATGTAAACTGCACAGATGAAGGGCTGCCAGCAGTCGCTCTTCCTCATTGCTTAGCACTCTCCTTCAGTATCTCAACATGCACCGAAAGCAGTGGACTTGGCCTTTTGGCTGCAGGTTCCCAGAAGGGCTGATCAGGGTGTGGGTTTGCTGGCACTGGTGTCTACTGGTCCAGCCATGTTCAGAAGCACCCTTTTCACCTCATCCTTTTACTTCTGCTGAGAAGTAAGCAGGTTTGTATCTGTATCAACAGACAAAAGGAATTTTATTTTTTTTTATTATATAGCCACATCAGCAGGCAAATACATAAATGTTGTGCACTCTGAACATACACAAGCAGGCACTAAAAGGCCAACAAAAAAATACCTTTTTTTTGTTTTAATAATTTAATATTTTGATATACCCATGCAACACGTTAGCCCTATAGCCTAGTAGCAAATGCCTTATTCATTTAAGATAATTGTGGGCTGATTAACATTATTAGCAGTAAGTTATAACTTGCCTGGATCCATAGCAGTGGCCACAGCGTACAGTGGATTCTTCTCGAATGTCTTTAAACCTTCTCTGGACCTGCTTCCAACAGCGTGGCTTTGGCAGTGCCCACACCACGGTCTGTGTCTGCTGCTCTCCCCAAAAGGCGCTTCAGTGCGGTGATTTCAGGGATGACAACTGCGGCGGTGGCTGACGAGGAGCTAATTGTCTTAGTGAGTTCCTCGAAAGGTTCAAGGATGCTCAACAAATTCTGCAAGTTAATCACCCACTGATTGTGGTGAGTACGGCCGGGAGCTCGTGTTCTGTTGGCGTATAAGCCCAGGGCACACGTTTCTGTTCCAACAGCGACTGCAAACATAAAATATGTGCTGTTCCACCTCGTGGGGACATCCTGTTGCAAGCGCTTCTTGGGTTGACCCAACTCCTCCTGGATAGCGTGGAGTTTTTGAAGTGAGTGACTATCCTCCTGCCTGTTGCCACAGCGTCAGTGATAGAGCGTTGAGACTGCAGTCCCTCAATCACCGCTAACTAGTGTATGTGCCATACACGGGAGACTGGGGAGGTTGCCATCATCCCAGTGCTCTTATATTCTAGCATTGTCGACACAAAACGACATGAACCCTCTCTTATCGATTTTCCACTCCCGCCAACATTTTGTCAAATTTGGCTTCTTAGATTGTCGGCGGTTTGGGACCCGGGGCATTCTCAACAGAGCGTAGAAGGACTTGATGTGTAGCTCAAATTCATCATCAGCCAACTGAGCAGTTCAGGCTCAACATTGACATTAAAGCCTCACGTTAGAAGTCCAAATGTCCCGTTGTGAGAACTGACCGGGGATTTAGTGCCGTCCAGCAGTTTGTGTATATGGCTTGAAACTCTCAAACAACTCGGGCAGCGCTGTCAGAAAAGTAGCGCCTACTTGGTAAATTTGTACCCGTGGACTCAGGTGTTTCATCAGGTTTACGAAGCCTTTTATCCTGTACTACGCTAAACGGCTGGTCGTCCAGAGCCATGAACTCCATTATTTTCTTAGTGGTGGCGTGTGGACTTTTCAGTGTTGATGTCGAACATAGCAGCCATGGTGGAGGGTTGTTGTGGTTGCTGCGACTCTGCTGCATCCCTCCTCTTAGCGGCAGTGTCCTTAATATGTGCTAAACACACCTGGGTGCTTCTTTTCCAAGTGGCGTATTAAGTTTGTTGTTCCAAATGCTTAGGCGTTGATCCCCCACGGCTTATTTTTGACTTGCAAGCATTACAAACAGCGTGTTTTGGGTCGTCCTGGCACACAGTGAAATAAGTCCAAATCAGCGACATGCTTTCTTCCCGAGTCTTGCTAGTTTTTAGCTGTTTTGCTCTGGGCGCCTTGAGCTGCTACACACCGCGCATGCGGGTGAGTTTGATCGGCCAAAAACCGGAAATTACGACAGTGACCGGCAGGTCACCGATTGTGGCCGATTGGATATAAAACCGGCTTTTTTAATCGGCGGCCGATTGATCGGTGCATCTCTACCTCATACTGGTGCACGTAACTTGATATATAAAGACGAAAGCCCTTCTCTCGCTTGCTTGTGGGAGCAGGGGAGTGGGCATCAACAATGCGGTGGACATCGTTTACCGAGATTTTTGGAAGATTTTGCAGGCATCTTGAAAAGTTCATTGTGGCGAATGAAGCAGGAAGATAACCGGAAACTCCTCTGCCGACAACCGGGGAAAGCGGAAGTACGTCACGGGACTTGTGCACAGAGCCTATTGCCTGCCCAGGCAGAAACCCAGGCACATACTCATAGACCATGTCCTTTACTTGCCTAATTCCTGCATCCATGAAAACCTTATGGTATAGCATTTCGTTGTTATGCTGTATTATATGATTGAGAAAAACGGGTTTATTCATTACTTCGGTTACATTACTACAGTTGTATATGTTGGGTAGGAATTCTCCCCATGCTCTGAACACCTCTTGGTAGAAAAAAGGCACCTTTTCATACATTGGTTCTTTCAAAACCATAAGCAGACTATTCTCTCCACATCTACCAGCCATCTGAACATACATTTTAAACAATTGTTTCCACCCATAGTCATTCACATCATGGAGATACTTCTTCACTGTTTTAACCCTCAGTGCTTTACGTTTTGTGTCAATGTCCACCAGTTTTAACCCTCCCTCACTATACCCTGATATCAACGTTTTGTGGGATATCCTCACACCCTTCCCATCCCACAAGAAGTTTGAAGTCAGCTGATTTAATTCGGATAGCACCCATACCGGAAGATCTAGTGCACCCAAAACATACACAGCTTTGGATAATAATAAGGAATTAACAACTATTACCTTACCTTTCAATTTCCTCTGCTTCCATGCATTTAAAGTGTGTTTAATCTTATTTATCACTCCTGTCCAAGTGACAACTCTTGCTTCCTTTTCGTTTGGACCTATGTTTATTCCTAAAACTTTGATGCAGTCTACCACTCTAAATGCAATCATACTGTCAACCCTATCCCTCTCCTGACCTATACACATTAGTTCCGATTTTTCTATATTCACTTTAGCCCCTGCTGCCCTCCCATATGTTCCCATGTGTTTCATAATTATATTGATGCTGTCCATATTTTCTACTGTTATTGTCATGTCATCCGCATATTGTTGAATTATATTAATTTTCTCACCTGGTATTTGTATTCCTTTTATATTACTGTCCTTTTTTATTTTTTTAAGGACAGCAAAGGGTTGAATAGACGTGCTATATAACAGTGCTGATAAAGGACAGCCCTGTCTCACTGACCTCTCCAAAGCAAAGGTGTCTGTCATCAGACCATTACATTTGACCCTACTCTTAGCTTCCTTATACAGCAGCCTGATCCAACTCACTATTCTATCCCCAAACCCAAACGCTTTCATACTCCGAAACAAGAACTCATGCTCCACTCTATCAAAAACCTTATTCAAATCTACACTCAACACAATCCCAGACTGTTCTTTCATGTGCCTAACAACGTCCCTAATTGTCCCTATTATATCTGCTATGTCTCTCCCTTCGACACTATATGCCTGTGTCGGTGATATTATTCCTCCCATTACCTTCTTAATCCTATACGCTAAAACCCTTGTTAATATCTTATAGTCATTATTCAATAAACTAATTGGCCTATAATTCCCTAACTCCAACCTACTCCCCCTATTTTTAAATAATATTGTGATTACCCCAGTAGCCATGGATTCTGGAACCAGTTGTCCCTCCTCCATGCTTGGATATACCATTAGCAGAATGGGTGCCAACACCTCGGCAAACTCTTTGTAGAATTCACTGCTAAGGCCATCTGAACTAGGGCTTTTATTATTTTTTGCATTTTTAATTGCTATTTGTATTTTTTCTACTGTAATCTCTGTCACATGTCTTGCTTGTCTGTTGATATCCTTGCATCCACACCACTCAAGATCTCATCAATACACACTTTTTCTGTATTCCCTTTTTTATACAAGTTTTTATAGAAGCCTTCCAATGTATTCAAGATGCTAACCAAATCATTTACCTTCTCCCCATTATCATTCTGTAGTTCGTTTATATAATTTTCCTGTTTCTTTTTTTCCAGGTTTAGAAAGTACGCTGTGCACCTTTCCCCCTCTACAGCATACTGTACTCTACTCCTTACTATCGCCCCATCACATTTATTTTTCTCACAATCTTTTAGTTACCTTCTCAACTTCATATAATTTTGTATATTATAATTTGCATCTTTGTCTGCTTTCCCTGCTTCTTCGTTTTATTTATTTTGTATCCCTTTCTCTACCTGATCCATTCTAAAGTTCATTTGTTTGGCATGCTTTTCTTTTTAACTTTTTCTTTGAAATTTTCCCACCAAATACAAATATTACCTTTGTTTAATCTGTTCTCTATTTCTTTGATACATTTTGCTATCATCTCTTTATATGAATCCTCTCTTAATAAGCGGTTGTTTAGGCACCACATTCCTCCACCTACATTTCTTATACATACGTCCCTTAACCTCAGTGACAGGATTGCATGATCACTAAGAGTGGTAAAAGTATATTTCACCTCTTTTATTTGGCTGACAATGTTTTCCTTAACTAGAACCAGGTCTATTCTACTCTGTCTAAGGGTCCCCATAACCACCTGCCTCCGAGAAAACACTTTTCGTTCTGCATTTTCCTCCCTCCATACGTCCACCATTTTGTGTTCTGCCATCATGCTTTTCAAAAAGTTCCTTGACCCATCATACCTGTATTTTACATGATTTGAATAATCTAGTCTTGATAATTTTACATTATAGTCATCACCAACCATCATACAATCTCCCGTGCACAGAACCTTCAAGTCCTCAAAAAAACCTTTTCTCATTTCCTCCACGTGTGGTGCATATATATTGATTAATTTGTTAATTAATTTGTGTTTTTATTGTGGACAAATTCTATCGCTTCACACGTCCATTCCCTCCAGAAAAAGTTTTTCTTGACACCACTAACAGACCCCTCTCTGACAAGGATTGCCACTCCACATGCCTTCGCACTCCCATTGTCTATAAATATAGGCCCTTTCCAAAGCTTACCAAGGGTTTCCACATGTTCATTATCCCAATGTGTTTCTTGAAGGCACAATATGTCAGATTTACAGAGTTCAATCCCTCTTTCTGATGGCGGCGCATGCACACGCAGCAGCTCCTCTCTCCCGTCGAATCGGCATTTTTGTGTTGTATGTTCGTCCCTGTCGTCCTCGCTACACCCGAGACGCACCTACTCCCGTGAGGTTCTGTTCAACATCAACAGAACCTCTTCCACAGAACTCAAACCAGCTGACGCGGAAGAGTTACACAACTGCGGCCTGCTCCGGGAGCCGGGTCATCCACCGACCCCCACTCCTGTATCCAGCCCACAGCGGAGGCGCCACAGGCGGAGCATGAGGAAGCAGAAGAGGGGGAAGCGCGGAGGTATCCGAGCTAGGCTAGCGGCTAGCCCTCATCGGCCGACCATCCCTACCATCACGCTGGCCAACGTACGCTCACTGGACAACAAAATGGACTATATCAGACTTCTCCATTCTACCTGCCGAGGGAATTCAGAATTGGCGCAAGAAAATTCACCCTCGGGTCGCACCAGTGTGCGTCCCAGGCCAATGGTATCGCTTTTCTTTTTTATCACCACCATGATTGGACAATTCAGCGACTCAATCAAATAGGCTACCTCCCTCAGCAGCATTCGCACAACACAACTACACGTAGAGAAGAGATGGATCGCTAACTAGCAGAGAGTTGTAAGCACTTTCCACCCTTTTCAGTGGAGGAATTGGACTCCACAAGCAATGTTATACTTAAAAGGAGCAAGTAAGTAACGTATTCATTTAGTCTTTCGGCCTGTAGCATATAAGCAAAATGAAGCAACTCTCCCATATGTAAGCCAGCGTAATTGCGCACACACCCACAGGCTGCCGGAGAGGAGCGAGAGGGCGCTGCTGCTGGCTGCCGCACGCGCGATCAATTGCAAATATAACAATTTTGTGTGATTTGTCGGAAAAAAAGCTTGTTTTGCCGTTTTAAAAAACACTTAAATAAATAGCCTTTAACAAAGTCAAAAATCCACTTGCCCGTCCGGGCAACCAGAATAAATCTCAACTTGCCCAAACATTTTTTTACTTGCCCCGGGCAACCGTTAGTGTCAATGACTGTATATATGTATGTATGTATCGATATATATATATATATATATAATATATATCGATATATAGATATTAGTGGTGGGCCGTTATCGGCGTTAACGGCTGCGTTAACGCGAGACTCTTTATCGGCGATAAAAAAAATATCGCCGTTAATCTATTCTCAAAGTTGGGTGAAAACCTGGCGAATTGCACTGTAGGGGGCGAGAACGAGTCAGACTTGGAACCAGTGTATGCCTACTGTCAAATGACCACATCAAACGTGACGTGCTGACATGGATGCAGCTATGAAGCCGCCGTGTTTGCTAAAGGGAAAGTTTATTTTTAAGAAGCTTCCCAATGGAAACCTTGACAAAACTAAGGTTGTTTGCACCTTGTGCAATGCGGAATTAGTTTACTGTAGGAGTTCTTCCAGTCTCAAGTACCACCTAAACGCAAAGCACCCCTTAGCTAATGCGGAACATGCCAAGCCAAGCAGTGCTGTAGCGCAGGGGAAGAGTCGTGTTCGTCAAACTACTATGTTTGAGTGCAACCGAGGCAAGCCCGTCAGCACAGCTTTATCAGACAATCTAACGAATCTCCTCGCTCAGTGGATCGCATCAGCGTGGTTGAAGATGATGGGCTCGAGCTTGTTCTCCAGGCGGCCACAGGTGACCCATCTTACAAACTACCTGCAAGGCGAACTATCATGAGAAGAATAAATGACCAGCACGCCGCAGAGAAAGCCGCAAAAGATGAGAAGATGGTAGAGGCGACGTGTGTAGCACTGACTGGGGACCATTGGACATCTGTCAATAACGATAACTACCTCGGCGTTACTGTACACCTCATCGATGCCAGCTGGGAACTCATCTCCTTCGCTCTTGGTAGGCTACGTTATGTAATTTTAACAGTGTTGGGCAAGCTTAGCTATCAGTTACTCTACCATAAATAAAGCTTCACTACACAAAACCACCCAGGCAAATGAAGGCGAACAAGCTAAGTTACACAGCAAAAGTAGTTCATTCAATTTCAACATACATGTTTAAGTTGAACCAAATTTCAAGGAAATGTGTGTTCAAATTTGGATTGATTAATAAGAAGTCTCAAAATTCCAAAGATAGGCCTACAAGTTCAAGTATGTTGCAGGGATATTCTCTATACTACAAATGGCTGCGCTGTGTTTAGCCACAAAAATACCCCAGAAATAGTGGCCAAGCTACTTCAAGAAGTTAAAGGGGTAGTTCGGAATTTTGGACATAGGGCCTGATTCCCAAGTTAGCCTTGGTGTTCTTTGTCATTGGAGACAGTTTTCAACACATTTCATTCAGTCCTTCTAGTTGCAGAGTTCGCTCATGCTAGGCTAGCGCAAGTCAACGGGCAATGCTAGCCTGCTAATAAAACAGTCTTGCCCACTCCACAGTACACCTGAGGTAAATCAATTATAACGCCAGAAGTGAAAAGACTGACAAGTTACTTGATTCAAGAAATAGTGAAGCTACCACCAAGCTACTGAGATTTGTAGTTAGTAACTAGCTTAGCTACAAGTAGTGAAGCTACTGCCCAACACTGAATTTTAAATTACATTATTTAATTTAATTACTTATTAATTACCACAACACCATGAATTACTACCACAACATTATGTTTGCTTCTTGATGATTGCTAGTTGTTTACTACTACTAGTGAACTTATTCTGATCTACTTTGTCTGTCCGTTAGGTGTGATGAAAACAGAGGAGCGTCACTTTGCCGAAGCGTGTGCCAGGCAGTTTCTCGACGTCGCTAATCAGTGGGGGATAACTGACAAAATCAGCACTATTGGAACAGACAGCGCTCCTAATATGGTGGCAGCAGGGAGGATACTGCCATTCGAGCATGTGCCCTGTGTTGCGCATGTTGTACAGAGAGCTATTGTAATGTCACTTCGGGAAGGTGGTTTTGATGGTGCACTGGCCAAGTGCCGTAAAGTGGTCGGACACAGTCCGGCCAACTCAGACGAGCTGAATGCCCAGCAAGCCTCCCTTGGACAAGATCAGGAGCAACTCGTGCAAGATGTTCCAACACGGTGGAATTCCACCCTTGAGATGATCAAGCGTGTGAGGCGCAACAGAGACGCACTGCACACAACACTGTCTCAGCAGAAGCACAATCTGGCCCTCCCAACAAATGCTGAATATGAGAAGTTGGCAAAGCTAGAGAAACAGCTGGAGCCATGCAGGTATGGTCTACAAATATAGCGTGTTCATGAATTGGCATACAAGTTAAATGTAATGTGATTAAGAACTTTAAAAATGTGTAATCTGAGTTAAATGAATTAGTCATTAATTAATTATTGCTCTGTGTCTGTCTGTCTGTCTAGGTACATCACTGAGCTCCTTGGTGGGGATAAGTATGTATCCTGCTCTGTGGTTCTACCTGCCCTGTGCCACCTCCAGCATGCGATGAAGATCTCAGATGATGATCCTGCCTATATTGTGCGATTCAAGACTGCCTTCACCACGGACCTCAACCAGCGGAGGGAGAAAATAAACCTGGAATGGCTTAAGGTATGTCAGACTGACCAGAAGATACCTGCATTGTTTGATCATTAGAAACTGTTAAGCCAGTAGATCGGTCGATGTATAGATAGATTAATGAGTCATGAAGAAATATGGAGGTTGGATTTGGAAAGTGAAATTTTCGTCAATCAATAATTATTATTTTATGTTCATTTTTTGTTCATCAAAGGTGGCGACTGCTTTAGATCCACGATTTAAGGACCTCAAGTGCTTGCCCAGAGCAGAGAGGGAGCCAGTGTGGGCAAAGCTAAGGGAGTTGGTGAAGGGAGAAGAACCTGCTCTGCAGCCACTCAGGGAGGAGAACCCTGAGCCACCCAAGAAGAAAACAGCCCTGCTAGTCATGGGATCAGACTCAGAATCAGATCAGGAGACACCAGAAGACAATACTGTGGAGAGGTACAAGGTAGAGCCCAGTGCCAGCTTAGATCAGTGTCCACTGAAGTGGTGGTCGGAGCACACTGCTGTCTATGGTAAGATTGCCCACATTGCCCGTAAATACTTGGGGACTCCTGCCACAACTGTCCCATGCGAGAGACTTTTTTCTTTAGCAGGCCATATTGTGCAGAAGAAGAGATCTAAATTGTCACCAGAAACTGTGAACAAGCTGGTCTGCCTGAGTGACTGGTGGAAGAAGAAGAAATAGATTCTCATTTTCTTAAGTTCATCATGGCCTGTCATGTAGGCCTAAAGTTCAAAATTCATGTTCAACTGAATAAACAGTCCATAAACACAAGTGCATCTTATTGAACATTATTTATTTTCATCACCAATTATCATAGTAGAACAGCTTTTTTCAAGCAGTTTGTGATGCATTTTGGAAACAGGAGATGAGCCCCTGGTCTAATGCGCCACCTGGCTTGAGAGACCCTTTCTAAAAGACTTACTTTTAGTCATTATTTAGGTAGCACACATGTATTATGAATGCCTTCGGCAGAATTCAAATGAGCCATTTTAATCTAGATTAATCTAGATTAATTTCAAGATTAATCTAGATTAAAAATAATAATCTATGCCCACCTCTAATAGATATATATAGATATATAGATATAGATATAGATATATCTATATACACACACACACACACACACAAACCTAATAGATAGGCTACCTAATATTGCGTTGGAACACGCAAGACTGGTAACCATAGCAACGCCGGTAAACAAACCCCGTGAAGCCCAATCCCTACGAGAGCTCCTCACGCTACGGCCACCCGGAGGCGCACAGCTTTGGGCCGTGATATTATATATACAATTATATTATTTTATTATATATAGAACGTTATAAGAAAGACGCTGTCACAGAGAATTGGACGCTGCCGGACGCTGTCACCGAGTGTGAGAGGAGAGTTGACGGAGAAGATGGCGGTTGACCTAGTTTCAAAGTTTATACCGTTTATACTCTGTAAATACCGGTGTATCACTCGGTGTGAAAATGTCCACACCGCGGCAACCCTAGTACCATTGCATTTATGGCTATGACTGTGTACCAACTTCATTAAAATCAATGCGTTGCAATTTTTGCAAATCGTTATACGTGGGTCTTTCTTAGAAACATTAAAAAACGTCCACACCGCAAACATATTGGCGCTTATCTAAACTAGCGTGGGCTGGTCGCGCTTTTTGTTTACGTCATCACAAATTTCTGTTTCGGCCTTGTGGTTTCGGTGATTAAAGTATTTCGGCCCGAAACCGAAAATGCGCTTTTGGGCCATTTTCGGCCGAAAATTCGGTGCATCCCTAGAAAATATGCTTATATTTAGCATATGCTAGTACTATCAGCTCAAAACAAGGGTTTATGTTAGGCAACATAGACTGAAATCAAGTATAATTGCCTAGAAAATGAGAACAATTTAAGAATTATTTATTCTAGTATGTGGAAAAAAATCACTTAAATTTAGTATCCAATGCTACTGTTAAATTCTTGAAATAAGGGTAAATTTCCTGAAAACACTGAAAAAAAACATTTGTCAGGGTGGGTACTTTGTTAAACAAATACATGAATCTCAATTATTTTCAATGTCTATTGCTTTTCAAGTGCAAAGTTTCCTTTAGAGTAGAAACGGTAATAGCCTGAACTTGCTATTACAGGAAAAATCCGACGAGTTTTCATTTAGTTCTCCGTTTCGAGGTCACAGAGTACGGTCAGTACGAAAGCCCCCAAAAACATCCGGTTTTACCTAGCAAGAGTTATAACAACCAGCAGCTAGCGTAAACAGGCAGCTACAGCTCTTCACTCTGGGGGCATGGTAGCCTCCATGTACATGCCCCCAGAGTTTAGCACTGTAGCTGCCTGTCTGTGTTAGCTGCCGGCTGATGCAACTCGAGCTAGGTAAAACCAAACCGTTTTTTTCATATGGACAGTACTCTGACTTAAAATGGAGATCTATGTAAAAACTCGTCAAATCTCTCCATTAACACACTCCAGCTTGGTGCATGAACTTCAATGAAGATTTTAAAAGAGCAAATTAAAAAGCATCTATCTATATAGGAAGTCATGTCCTGGTTGTGGATAGCATCCAAGAGAACTTGTGTAGACAAGATATATAACGTGAAATCTAACATGAACGTGATATCCCTAAAATTTAACGTGAACGTGAAAAAAGCAACAGCCTCAAAAACTGAAACAAGATTATCCACTCTGATTTCCACTCTAAGCTAAGAATTCCTTCCACTCGCCCATAGCCTTTCTATATGAGGAAGTCATGTCCTGGTCGTGGATGGCATCCAGGAGAACCTCGGTCTGCAGCACAGACAGGAGTGTGGCCACGTACTTCGGATATGTAAGGTGAAAGATGTAATAGCATGCCATTAGATACGTTTACGCTAGCCATCGATATCATCCTTTGGGAAAGTCAACACACAGGCGTGGTTCCAATAGCCAGTATGCAGTTTTGTTTCACAGACAACTACCGACTGAAGCTGGAAGAGTGGTCTTGCTCGTAGAAAGGTGTTGGGGTCTTCCTGTAAGGCTGACACAGAAAAAGAAAAATAAATACCACAATGCACTTTTTGCTTGGTATGGTAAAGTAATGTGAAAATTCTTATGCATGAACATTTTCTTACCTCAAGGAAGTGAAGCAAAGCCTCACTCGGCATGTCCCAACTTCTTGGGTGGCGGCGCCACAGGTGATGGAAATAAGTTTGGCAATGCCTTCATCAGGGCCATTGACTGCTTTACTGTTAAAAACAACAAAACAATTGTTTTCTTGCAGCTAGTTATTAAACTAGGGCTGCAGGATATATCGGCTATGTAAGATATATCGATATAATTTCCAAGGGGATACAAGATTTGACAATATCGTTTATATCGATATATGGTTAAAATGGTCAGTTTCCGTTTCAAGCGTCTGTGTTTGCCTCGGAGACTGTGTGAGCATGACCCCTCCTTCCGAACGTGCGTGTGTAAAGACGCCTCATTCCCGCCCCCTCACAACACAACAAGCATGGAAGATACCGGTAAAGAAAACAAGATGGCGGTGTGAGACGAAATTGTTTCAAAGAGGAGAAATAACAGCTCCATAATACGGAAATGGTTCGGGTTTAAAAAAACAGATGAGCAGCAGCTGCAGGCCATCTGTAGAGTGTGTAGCAAAACCGTTGTGGCTAAAAGTGGAAGCCGGATCCGTCGCTGTCGAAAAAGTAAAAAGAAAGAGGTCGCGCAAGTCCTCCTTTGTGAGGCTTGACAACATATCTTTGTGCTGATATTAGCAGCTGAAAAACAAATATTGCATATCTGTTAATGAATATGCAAATGCATTAAATATCTGTTAATGAATATGCAAATGCATTGTATTGAGAAAAAAAGTGTCATATGAATATTGTCAAACTGTTTTTAAAACGCCTTGTCGCGTGAAAAGTATGCAAACTGTCCAATTTCTAGCATGCACGTGTTTACCGTGCGCGTGTCATGCAGGCAGCATGCAAACTTTAATTAACATGGGAGCTGGAAAAAATGGACACCAGCGCCACGCAGCTGACACGCTCATGCCATGCACTCTCAGTTCTGAATTCGCCTTAATTTCAGAACAGCCACTTAACCTTGGAAACTTAAAATACAGATTTCCTAATCCTGCTAACGTTAGAAAATGGCCCCAAATTTAGTTTGACTAGTTCACAGTAATGTTAACAGTAAGATTTAAAAAATCTTTAGAGGTTGATAATAGAAAGGGCGCCAGAGAGTGCAAACGTTACGTAAGCTCTAAGCTAAACAGATGTCCAATATCAAATCATTCAAAATCATTTGTATCTTAACACTGTTCATGGCATTAAAATACAATTAATTACGTCAACTAGTATTGTTGGTGCCGTTATTAGCAGTTTACAGTGGACATTTAGGTGCATAAGTTCTAGCTAGCTAGTTAGTTTGTTCGTTTCAATTAGCATGTTAACGTCAATGAGTTGACCAATGTTCCAATTCAAAATGTTAGCTTCCTGAGGACAAGTTTGGAAATAAACAAACATATAATACCTTTTGGTATTTCAGCTGCTACATTATCCATGCCTGCTTCGTCCATTGCGTAAAACGAATTGCTGAGTCCACGATGCAATCTGCTGAAAGCTGAAGTCCCGTGGTGCACCTGACCTTCTACGTAACGAACCTTCGCGCTTTGACATGGAAGCTACCATTTCATATGAGGGTTGACCGAAATATTTCAAATGTTATCCATATTGATAGTATGCTTAAATGATGCAGTCATGGGTAAAATGTCATACAATTATTACAAGAAGATAACAATACATATCATTCCACATGTTGATTGCAGATGTTATTGTGTACATATAAAAACTCTTGATCACATGCCTTCCCTAATCCCTATAATTAGGTAATATCCTGAACACACATGAACAGTCTAGGTACCGTCATGTTACGTTCTTTTCCCCGCAGTTTTCATGATCTTCATACGGAGCCTCATATTTGCGTTTGCTTTCGGTAAATTTCAAGGAGATGCGTTATCTGCTTGGTTTTGTTACCTACTCACTAAAACTGCTAATGAGACATTATAATCGATTACACAGTCAAAAAAGTTCAAAGTACTTTATTTGTCATTGCCATAAAGACAACGAGACAGTAGAGGCACCAACTTACACAGCTAAATATAATATAACAATTAATAAATACGATTCATAAATATCATACATAAAATAATAATAAAATAAAAAAAATAAAAGCAATATATCTCCATATCTCCATATTAAGGAGCATCAAGTCTTAGGGCCCTTTTTTAAACGGTCTGAACGCCAAGTGGGAAAGCGCAAAGCGCAAGTAGCTTTGTGGGCGTTTCTACGGCGCTATCGCTATTTTACAGGCGGAACAAATGCCACTTCCGCCGCGGCGCAAGCGTCAAAAGGGTTGGTCTGAAGCAGCCTAATTACCAGCGTAGGTGTGGTTTGGGCGTAAACGTGGCAATGAACCCATCAGAGCGTTTTTCGGCATCCCCTTTAAGAACGATCGCGCATGTTCCTTGGCGGATTGCCTATTATGATGGCGGGTTTGCCAGGCGCACGCAAATGAAAGGTTCACCACAGTAAATACCGGATGTGCTTTTGTCAGGCAGTCAAAGAACGCGACTTGGCTTCATATGGATGGGACGCACCCACCGCCAAAATTGCTTCGTGAAAGCGGCTGGGAGGAAATCGCCGTAATTGTTTCAGCAGCTGGTACAAATTTATATTATATTATTATCATTTATATTATTATTATTATAATTAAATTATATCAAAATATTATGTATGGTTTGCAAATGGGAACTGCTTCCGTGTAGAATGAGAGAAGCAAGTGGTATGCGCGAGGTGCAACAAGCAATCCGTATGCATCGCATGCGCATGTATGCATGCGCCCTTAAATAGCATCTGAACAACGCGCTGCACTGACTTTAGCCAGGTTTATTTCCTGGTCAGTAGGCGCATGGTTTTCAGAAACGTCAAAATACGCGTTGCGCGCAGAACACGCCTCCTCCTTCGCCGAACCGCCCCCTTGGGGCGCAAGATCATTCCTAATTTACCGGCGAGTGCGGGCTTGGTGGCAAAAGAACGCTCTGCGCCAAGTTGTTAACCTAGCAACGACATACTTGCGCCAGTGACTAAGTTCACTTGCGCCGGATGCAAGATAGGGCCCTTAGAGTGCAGTCCATGGGGGCAGGAAGGGCTGCGGCCGGGGCGGGGGGAGATGAAGGGGGTGGTCAAGCCTTATTTGCAGCCAGGGATAGAAGTCTTTGCATCCTGGAGGTGCGTGCATTTTTGATTGAAACCTTTTTCCTGACGGGAGTAACAGAAACAGATGATGGGGCGGATGAGAGGGTCTGTGAAGGATGCGTTTCGAGCGCTGCAGGCAACGGGAGAGGAGATGGACAAGATGTCGGGCAGCCTCTACTCCAATGATCTTCCGCTGTTTTAATCAGCCCTCTGGATGGCTGCCCTGCTCCGCTTTGTAGCAGCTGTAGGTTCCATACATTCAGGCAGTATGTAAGCAGCACTCATCTATAGCGCAGCGGAGAAAGTTAACAGCAGCCTCTGAGGAAGGTGTTTCTTTCCCTCAACTTCCGGAGGTAAAAGAGGCGTTGCTGGGCCTCCCAAACGGAAGCTGTGTTTTGACCAAGGACAACTCCTGCCGTCAGTGTCAGACCCGAAACTTTAGAGAGTGACACCGCTCCCCTCTTCACCGTTGATGTAGAGTGGGAATGATGGTGATTATGCTGGGAAGACTTCGGAAAGTCAATGATCATCTGTTTGTTTTCTAATGTTGAGACTGAAGGTTGTGCTCAGAACAGCCAGACTGCCAGGTTTCCCACTTCTTGCCTGTAGGAGCCACTCATCGTTGGTTTGGAGATGAGGCCAAGCACATGTTGTAAGTCATCTGCAATTTGACGATGTAGTTGGATGGGCAAGAGGGAGCACAGTCCATGGGTGTTAGAGGTGTATAAAAGTGGGCTGAGCACGCAACCGTTGTGGGCGCCAGGTGCTGATGGTCAGATTTTGAAGAGTGATGCTTCGCCAGTTGTACACTCCTGGTGTGCGATTGTCAGGATAGTCCAATACCCAGTTTTACACAGTGAAGCATTGAGGTTTAAGTCTGAAGTTTTGGAGATGAGTTTGCTGGAAGGATCGTATTGAATGCAGAACTGTAATCTACTAAAGAGAATACGGATGTTAAGTGTTCTTTAACTCAGAGTGCTCCATGCAGTGTTAAGCAGCAGGGCTAAACGCATCTCTGTAGATCTGTTCCGCTTGTAGGCAAGTTGGGTTGATCCAGGAGCTTGTGTGATGCCTCTTATGTGTTTCATGACCAGCCCTTTCGCAGCATTTAGCAGGTATGGGGTGAGAGCCACTGGCCTATAGTGGTTCGGCACTTGACTGCAGTCTTTTTTTGGCCACAGGTATAATGGTTGATGCTTGAAACATGGGGGACATGTGAAAGGGCTAGAGAAGCGGTTGAAAATTGTCTGTTAAATACCTCTGTCCAGCTGGTTCACCCGCAATTCTTCAGTACGGGCCTGCCACACCACATCTGGTCTTGCCGCTTTTTTCTCGGTTTGATGTTTTTCAGGCAGAGTCCTGACCCTCGTGGGGGTCAGAGTGGGTGCAGCATCGTCAGAGGGTAAGGCAGAGGCAGCTGACCATTGTTGTCCGCTGTCGAACGCGTTGCATAAAACTGATCAGGCTTTCAGTCAGGGAGCAACAGCTGGTCTGGGGGGTGACGGCAGTCCCTTTGTAGTCAGAGATTTGCTCCTTATTCGGCCTCCCATAGCTTGTCTCGATTGGTGTGAGTGGGAAAGTTGCTCAACAGTTTGCCGGTGTTTTGGCTTTTGCGATTTTATGCCTCTTCTCAACGTGCCTGCCCTGGCTACGCTGTACACTGCTGTTTCACTTGATCTGTAGGCTGCATCTCTGCCCTTCAGTAGTGTACGCACCTCTCTGCCATCCATGGCTTTTTTGGTTGGGGAACACTCTCACAGTCCTCCTAACTTGTGACATTGTTACACAGAAGTTTGAATGTATCCATTACACTGAAAGATGTGTATTCCTGCCGTGCAAATTTTTGGGTCGTCAGAAGCCTCCAGCTAATTAAAATAGCGTCGGCAGTTGTGCTATCAAAGGCAGTCCTGTAAAAGCTGAGGGATTGGCTCCCTCATTCCCACTGTTTGGACTTGGTGCATGTCTGTTGCTCTGATTTCTTTGTTGGTATGAGGGGTCAGGACATGCGAGAGTGGTCAGACAGGTCTAGGTGAGTTCAGGACTGTACTTTGTAAGCCTTAACACATTAGTGTACACCTGGTCTAGTTCCGCACTGCCCTCTGGTTGCACAGGTCACGATTTGGATGGAATGTGGGGAGGCACAGATCTTAGATTGGCACGGTTAAACTCCCCAGCTACAATTGAAGGCGCTGGTCTGGGTTGTTTGGCCAGTCGCTTTTACTGATGTAGCCATGTAGTCTGGCCTAATGCTAGTTTAAGGCATTAGCGTGCCCGGGAGGGATGTAAAACAGGCACAGATGTAACAATCGCCAACTCCTGCGTAAGTAGAAGGGCCTGCACTTCCAGAAGGCATAAGTTCCAGTTCGGGCGCAGAGGCTTTCGCAACAATACTTGTGGTTTGTGCACCAGCAGTTTTATTTAGAAGAAACACAGACGCCACGGTCCTTCTTACCTGGGTCAGCCTGTTCGGTCGGCACCGGGTAGACGGTGCGCCTGCTATGCTGGATAGCTGCGTCTGGTGTGGTGCTGTCTAACAGTCTCGTGAAGATCTGCAGCAGCAGCTGTCAAAGTCCTCGTGCTGTGAGTCGAAGTCTAATCTCATCCAGGCTTATTCCGTATTGCGCGAACATTGCTAGGAAGATTGAAGAAGCGGTGGTTGGTTATGGGTTTTAGCCTTTTATGCCGAGCTCGTACCCCGGCCCGCTTTCCTGCGTCTTTCTGCTTCGGCTGCACAGCGTCTTCCTCTGGCCGCCTGGCAGAGGAGGCAGAGCATAGGAGGCAGAGCTTTCCCCGGCTGGCTAATCTGCGGATCTCGGAAGGGATGGATATCTCGCTTGACAGTCGTATGTACGTCACGAATTATATGACGCAGGAGCTGCAGCACGGCTATACTGTTTTGCCAGTGGAGGGCACATAGTGTTAAAAAAGCCAAACTTTAATAAACAAAACGTTAGCCTGGCCCACTGTGGTATGCCATCGCCATGGTAACCCAAGTCAACAATTACACTAAACTTAAAATAAAACTATACCTAAACTATTTCTAACAAATCTATGGTCAGGAGACCCAAGCTGATTGCGTGGCAACAACTTCACAATTAAACTTAAATTAAACTAAGACTCCAACTAAACATTTACTAACAAAACCTAAAAGTCTGGAGAGCCCCAAGCCGCTGCGTGTGTACGCGCCGCCGTCGTCACGAGAGACGAGAGAGAGTCGCAGCCCTGATTTCAGGCTGCTCTGTGGTATTGATGGATGCACAGAGGAATATATAGTGTACAACTCATTCTACCATCCCCCCAAAATGGGGGGGCCAAAAAAAGAGGAAAAAAAAAGACCAAACCCTTTCCCCCCCCCCAACACCCCCCTTTCCTTGAAGCACCAAGACCGAGCATGGCGCCAATGCCAGTGAACAAAGCCACGGCAACAAAGTAGTTCTTGGCTATAAGGTTATAAAGGGTTTTAGGCGAACTTGTTTCATCTTAGAATTAAAGCGTACTTTTTTCAGGCTTTATTTGGACAGTCATTCTATATAAATGATTCCTACAAATTGTTAGAATATGCTTGGCTTTTTTTTTTTTTTTTAAATCGTCAAAGCTTATTATTAGGCTAATGTAGCTAGCTAGTTTAGTTGCCATAAGGCTTAAGCAAAACGTATGGGGGGAAAATCGTTTAAATTATGGTAATAGCCTACTGCAGTCTCATTAGGCTACACACACGGTGAAGAAGTGTTACAACCTGGCTCAACGATTGTTACCGATTGAGGGGAGGCCACACAGGTCTTGTATGACATTCATGAATTTAAATTTAAAGATACCGTGAAGCAAACAAACATAACAGAAACTAAGGATCGGGCTGCAGGCCAGGGAAGAGAGGAGTGCCTTGATCAGGGCTGATTTATAGGCTCTGACCGCAGCCTGCTCAGGTGAAGCTTGCATCTCGTTAGTTGATAATCCACAACCAGCAACCTGCAACACAGAACACACCAGAAGCAGCACCACCACCCTGTGACCGTCACAGAAGTGACACTTACAACGAATCAGAAAACAAAATGTGGTTAGTCATTTTCCCTGTTGATGCCCCCCAAAACGCTACCCAGATATAGGCAATTAGTATTTGTAGTTAAAATAACCTTAGTTTACTTAAAGTGAAAATGATGGATGATAAACATGAATGAAATAACTTTATTTGATACAACTAATTACAATTTCAGATAATCTGTTTACTTTTTATATGGTACGCAGAACATTCAACCTGATCAGCATCCAGCCAACTCTAGCATCATGGAGGAGAACCTCTGCGCACCTGAGTCAGATGAAGATCAATTGGGTATTGAAGAAAATGGAGCTGTCACAGTGCAACAAGTATGTTACTCAGTTGGTGACTATCAACTAAGGTTGAACGCATTAGGATGCTCTAAGGAATTTGGGTTTGGTCAGAGTATGAGTATAAATCATCCCATAATTTCTTACAATCTCTGAATTTTTAACTTAGACATGCATAAATTAATAGCTATGTGAATATTGTATAATTTTGATCATGCAAAATTATTGATCTTCTTGGTTGAAAAGAAAAATATGTTCTGCATGATTATTGACCATATATTTTTGGACAGTGCTTGGACATATAAGGCATCCGTAGTTAGTATTCAGACATGTCAGTCAGCTTCTGTCAACTATTAATGTGCCTCCACATGTCAGGACACTACAGGTATGTTTTGTTTGTTATTCTGTTTTAGGATCTTAGAAAACATGCAACTGCCCTTGTGATAAATGCACGAGCCAAGACTCGTCTGTCACAGGTAAGATGCTTCCCTACAATCACATCTATCACACATTTATCTTTGACTGTGTCTGTGTGAACAACCAGGAGGTTCGGGTTTCAGGATTGCTTCAGACAGTCATTAGTCTATTCATCGGTTGTTGGCCTTTCAAGTCTTTCTACAAACACTTTGAAAGGATGCTACAGTATATAATATTTTTGATTGAAAACATTTTGTCATGTGATCTGCTTCTTGCATTTTAACAAATATTTTTTTTTTTTTTTGGGGGGAACCCCTAAAAAACCCCAATGGGGGAAAAAAAAAAAAAGAATGGCCCCCAAAAAACCCATAGGGGGGGAAATTTTTTTTGGGGAATTAAAATTGGGGAAAGGCTGTAAATTCCTGACCTAACCAGTAATGAATTTGCCACACTGTAGCGCAGTGATCACCAGACATGATCCAGCCATACACTCGGTTAGACCTAGTTTTGTTTCTGTACAGAACAGGTTCCATACACATTTATGCTGAGCAGTTTTTTCAGTATGTTGTCAACTTTACTGTTGATGAAGCCTCATGTTAATGCCTTTAAATGGTAAGTAGCTTTGGTGGATGAGGTGTTCCAACCTCAAATATTAACGACATCATCTCTCTTTGTCTCTTTCTCATTCTCAGAAAGGCATGAATGACATTGTTGCTGGAGTACAGCAGTATCAATCCTCACTACTGGACAACCTCAGGCAGCAGATGGAGGGAGTACTAAAGAAGCATTCAGGAAGCAACAACAGGTCACTGAAAAGATAGCAATGGATAATTTAACAATTTCATTGACCCCCTTGCTCACGTTGCAACCCAACATTTTCGAACAGAACAGTGTTTATTAGGGACGGCAGTTTGCTGTGGTTTTGATGCAGAAGACAATTCTAATCGGCTCCGAACCATATGCAGGAAGAAATGTCAGGGATCAAAGATTTTTCATCAAGGACAATGATTTCATTATGTACCATGATAAAAAGTCTAGAACAGTTTTCTTATCAAATCCAAGGATTTTGACTATGATTTGAAAAGGACCCAAAGGTGCAGGGAAGGTTTGTTTCCAATGACCATTGTTGATGGTGGCTCTTCTAAAATCCCATCCGCTTATTTTCAAGCAGATCCAATGCACCACTGCAGATTGTTCTGTACGCAGATGAAATGGAGATCTGTAACCCACTGGGATCCTTTGCATCAAAAAGCAAATTGTTAATGGTATACTAACCACTCTGGGAAATATAGATTCCTAAGTACAGGTCTACGCTTGCTTCTATCAGACTACTTTGCGATGGCTAGATCAGCCGACCTCCGCAAATTGGTGTAGATGTAAACTTGAATAGAATTAAAGAAGACTTGGTTTTGCATGTACAATTACAATTTAAACTGTAATGGAGAGAAACAGTATAAGGTGCTATGGTCACTCTGCTGTGGCGATACCCTTGGCACAGCATGAATTAAGCAGGGTTCAAGAGGGTATGGGCTTTGCATTCAGTAAGTGCAGACACTGAGTGTTTCTTTGAGGACATGCAGTCACAATTCAATGACGGATACATACACTTTTAAAAGGACATTGGAGAAGCATGTCAGAAGTGGTGATGAGATAGAAAAGGCAACCACAGACCTGCTTCGGCAACGCATCGCTGAGAACAACATACGGATCACCATCGAAGGAGGGCAGTTAGTTTGAAGTCCCATCCTTTGATATTATAGCAGGCAACCCCAAAGACATTATGCATGTGGATTCTGGAACAGGGATAGCTCCCCCTGGAAATCAAAAAATGTTTTGAATCATCTTATTCAGTCAGGACAGCTACTCTGGACTCCGTCAATTCTGCTATCTTGGTTACCCTTATTCGCCGCGCTAGATGTTAGAGGATAGGCCATCCCCACCATTTCCCTCAGGCCAGCACTTATGTCAAATGATGGTAACTAAACTGTTCAACTCTGGCAAATGCTTTTGTCCTGCTAAGGATATTTGTTGTTGTTTATTTGCTCCTTTAGGAGTTTGAAGACAAATGCATATGTTGAAACTGATAATTAAGTATTAGCGATTGTGCCAAAAAGTGTTTGGCCCCCTGTTGTTTTTTCCATTGGCAACTGTGTCCTACATTGAATTGCTAATTGAATATCATTTGAAAGCATTGAAAGAGCTTTTTCCCAGACCACAATGTTACACATAAACAGCATTATCTGATAGCAGTTGCCATCTCAAATACAATTATTGGTCCTATGGTCAGACATATGTGTATGCGGTTCGAATCCAAACACTGTTTATTTAAACAATGGGCTTCCCAAGTTAAATTTTAAAAATGAATTGCCCAAATCTTTGATTCATCAGAACCAATTTATATGAAAGGCTGCAAAACTGTTGAGGGGCTCTTCCATGCACCCACTTAAGTGAAAAGGACGATGGGACTGTATCTGAAGGTTAAAGATCTACAATATTTAACAGGGAAATTGAAAGACTTCTAGGGGTCATTAAAGTAAAAAACAGCTAGTATCAGTCTATTGGGCTGTGATAATGGTAATAAAAACATAACTGAAGAGTCCATGATACTTGCTAAAGTATTGAATTGATAATATGCCAGAATTTGATTGGTCAAATAAATTATATCTTGTTGATTCTAGGCCTTTATTGTTTTGGAATATCAACCATTTCACAGCTACATGCTTTGATAGAAATGTCCTTTGCTTATCAAGTTGACAGTCCCCGCACACCTTGCACAGGGCTACGGCGATTAGCTGATGCTGAAAGCTGGTGATTCCTACCTCTTTATTACACCCATGAGCAGGCCGGAAGCAAAGCTTATGTAGCATAATACTATGTTGAGGATGTAATTGAATGTCAGAGTAGTTCCAAAATGATAACTTGTTGCTATTTGTTGAAAGCTTTAAATGCTGTACTGGGAATTTTACAATAAATTATGGGTCCTTTGATAGCAGAGCGTGCCTGAAAAATGTGTTTTGCTTGGTGTTTTGCATGAATCTGTGTGCAATATGGGTTTGCTTTCCTTGAGGTTAATTTAGCATATTTAGTAAACTGTCTTCATCTTACTGCTAAATGTCTTGGCTTGATGAATATAATTCCAACCTTTAATTTTTAAATGAAGATTTAAGCACAGTGCCGCACCTCACTTAAAACATGATAATGGATGAGGCAGATAGTAGTTTTTAAGTATCGGTTGACTACTTCTCTGCACTGAATTTCATCTGGGGCATATGTAATTTGCTGTGTGTTGTAAAGAATGACACTAAAAAAATAATTCCTTCAATTGTTCTCTGTTATTTAAAATGTTAGCGATTAGAAGGATAGAACGCTTGAAAATAAGAACATACTAACTTGACAAAGCAGTTTTATGCTTCTCGACTGTACGTTCACACAAAAGTCGAATTGGAGGCGACCAAAAAGACACTTTATAAAAAATTCCGCTGGTAAATTATTTCTGTTCGCTTGTTGCT
>OLKM01001178.1:70000-99035 GCA_900291075.1 Melanogrammus aeglefinus | reverse complement strand
TATAAATAATTTTTGATTAAAACATTATCAGTATCTGCTTCTTGCATTTTAACAAAATTTTGACTTACATGAAAAAAATGCACAAGATTCTTTTGAATTATACTCTATATCCTGAACCAAACCAGTACATGAAATTCCCACAACTGTAGCCAGTGATCACCAACATGATCAGCCATACACCTCGTTATACTATTTGTTTCTTACAGAACAGGTTCCATACACATTTAGCTGACATTTTTCCAGTATTTGTCAAACTTTACGTTGATGAAGCCTCATGTTAATCCTTTTTAAATGCTAAAGTAGCTTTGGTGATGAAGGTGCTTCCAACCTCAAAATATTAAACACATTCATCCTTTGTCTCTTTCTCATTCTCAGAAAGCATGAATGACATGTTTGCTGGATTACAGCAGTATCAATCCTCACACTCACACCTCAGCTAGCAGATGGAGGAGTACCTAAAAAAGCATTTCAGAAGCCACAACAGGTTCAACTGAAAAAGGATACAATGATATAATTAACAATTTTCATTTGACCCCTCTTGCTAACGTTGCAAACAACCATTTCGACAGAACAGTTTATTAGGACGCAGTTTGCTGTTGTTGATGCAGAAGGAAATCTAACGCTTCACCATATGGCAGAAAAAAATTCAGGGTATCAAAAGACTTTTCATCAATGACAATGTATTTCATTATGTACCATTATTAAAAATCGTAGAAACATTCTTATCAAATTCCAAGGATTTTGAAACTTATGATTAAAAGACCCCAAAGGTAAGGGAAGTTTTTTCATACATTGGTTTATTGTGCTCGCTAAAATCCCATCCCTTATTTCAAGCAAACCCAAATGCCACGGCAGATTCTGTACACAAAGAAATAGACATCGTAACCACTGATCCTTTGCATCAAAAAAACAAATGTTAATGTATACTACACTCTGGAAATAAATCCAAATACAGTCTAAAGCTGGCTTCTATCAGACACTCGATGCCAGAGCAGCAGACCTTCCGCCAAATCTGTGAGATGAATACTGAAATATAATTAAAAAACTTGGTTCCAGTTACCAATGTGTTACAATTAAAACTGTTAATGAGAGAAAAACAGTATATGTCTATGTCACTCTCGTGCTATACCTTAGCAAGCATTGAATTAGCAGGTTCAAAAGGTTTGGCTTTGCACTTCATAAGTGCAGACACTTGATTTCTTTGAGGACATGCGAGTCACAGATGTCGAGGATTAGATGAGGCATACACTAAAAGACATTGAGAGCATGTCAAGACAGTGTTATGAATTAGAAAGGCAACCACAATCCTTGCTTCGCAACAGCCTAGAACAACTACGGAATCAAATTCGAAGGAGCAAGTTACTGAATTCCATCTTTTGATATATACACAAACCCACAAGACATTATGATGTGATTCTGGAAGCATAGCTTCCACTCGAAATCAAAAATGTTTTGAATCATCTTATTCAGTCAGACAAACTCTCACTCTGTCATTCTCTATTCTTGGTTACCCTTATTCCCCGCTAATGTTAAGATACCATACCCCCAATTTCCCTCAGCACACTTATGTCAAATGATGGCTAAAACATAAAACAGTAATCTGGGCAAATGCTTCTCTTGCAAATATCTGCCATTGTGAGAGAGTTTGGAAACAAATCATATGTCAACTGATAATTAAGTTATTATAAGAATTGTGCAAAATAGTTCCCCGTGTTCTTCCATTGCAACTGTGTCTACATTAATCTTAATGAAAATCATTGAAGCATTGGAAAGAGCGTTTTCCCACCATAATGTTACACCTAAAAAAAACCCCCCCCCCGCATTATATGATACATTCCATCTCAAATACAATTATTGGTCCTATTCAACATTATTGTATGCCGTTCGAATCGCGAGAAGACGATCTGTTAGTTTAAACAATGGGCTTCCAAGTTAAATTTTTAAAAAAATGCAAATCCTTTGATTAACAGAACCAAAGCTATGAAATCTGCCAAAATGTACCTTCCCATGCCACCCACTGTTCTCAACGTTGAAAAGAGATGACCTGTATCTGAGGTTAAAAAATCTACAATATTTAACAGGCGAATTGATAAACTTCCTAGGTATGAATAAAAAACGCCAGTATCCAGTAAATTGCTGCTGTATAAATGAATAAATACATTAACTGAGAAGTCCATATACTTGCCTAAATATTGAATTAATAGCCAGATGTTGATTGCGTCAAAAATAAATATATCTTGTTGATTCAGGCTTATGTTTGCCAATATCAACCATTCAAACTACATGCTTTGATTAGAAATGTCATTGGCTACAAGTTGAGTTCCCACACTTTCACAGGCACCGAATTCGCTTATGCTGAAAGGCTGGTATCTACCCTCTTATTAACACAATCAGCAGCCGGAGGCAAATTTATTACAAATAAAATACTATTTTGGATGTAATTGAAATCAGAGTATTTTCAAATGACTCTAACTTGTTCCTATTGTTGAAAGCTTTTAATGCTTCTTGGAATTTACATAAATTGTGCCTTGATAGCATAGTGCTGAAAATGGTTTTGCTTTGTGTTGCACTGAATTCGTGTTGCCAATATGGGTTCTTCCTTGAGGTTATTTACATATATATACATCGTAAACATGTCCTTAATCCTTAATGGCTACATGTCTTGGCGCATGGAGAATATAATACCAACCCTTTATTGTTAAATGAGAATTTAAGCACAGTGCCCACTCACTTAAACATGATAATTGGATGAGCAAGATGGTATGTTTTTAAAGTTATCGTTTGTGACTATACTTCTCTCACTGAATTTCTTCTGGGCATATGTAATTGCTGTGTGTTGTAAGAATGACAATAAAAAATTAATTCCATTCAATTGTTATCTGTTATTTAAAAATGTTAAGCGATTAGAAGGATAAGATGCTTGAAATAAGAAATACTAACTTTGACCAAGCAGTTTTATGCTTCCAAGCGTCGATGTAACACCTTTAGTAATATGGTAATCCTCATTATAAGCATGAACCTGCTTATATCCAGCAATAAAATCTCAATAACAAGTTATAATACCTTATTAAGATTATTAAGAGAAATACTTCTTAAAACAAGTGAAATGCTCTGACACAAAAACTGCTTGGTAGGAAGAAATATCTTGACAGAAAAAAAACTAGAAATTTTGACTATATTTAAGATTTCTAACCTTAGTTAGATTTTATTTTTTGCAGTGTACTGTAGTAAATCCTTTTTGTATTTATTATATTTTATAACGTTACGTATAGTGCATCGCAGTGGTTTCGGCAGCTGGTGATTGTTTTCAAGTTTTTTTTTCTAATTGTCAATGTCTTGATATTTCCATTAAGATTACATTCTGTTCTGTTTCTAGAAGTGGTGAGCATAATGGCAGGATTTATTAAAGCTTGCAACATTTGCCAGACCCATGTCAACTTTGAGGAGATGGAGCTGGTGGAGGTTAGGTGTAGATGGATAAGAATAAAACAAAAAAAAGTGTCGTTAAAGCAAGGTTAATGTCAAATGTATTTTGTTAATGGTGCTCCAGGTCTTGTTAGGCTGTTAAACAACATTTACATCAGTAAAAGGAAATCAACTTCTACCATCCGTGCATGGTGCACGCTTGACAAACTTAAAGGCATAGATATTTGGTTACAACATGCATTTTCCTATTCATTGAATGTCTTTGGTGCTTCGACAGAAACTCTTCCCTGAGGACTATCAACAACATACGTATCTGTCAATTTGAGTCTCTTGAGGGCAAGAACTGCAACATTTCTCTTAAAGTAAGACTTCATACTGAGGAGGAGGTTAGCAGTTGGCTTCAAGCCTTTCAGAAGTCATCACAAACGACATGGCGGATGAACAAAAGCTACCCTGCGGAACGACAAAGGCAGAGCATGTACAGAGTAACTGTCACGGTCTCTCCCACCGGATCCTAGCTGCCACTAGTTTTCTCTGTTAGTCTTGTCTGTCTCTGTCATGTTCTGTTTCAGGTACGGGGGCGTGGCCTGCTGAACTCCCCAACCCAGCCACGGTGATCACCCGCACCTGACCATCATCACAAATCACGCCCACTTGTATATCTTCCCCAGTCATTCAACCATTCGTCGCCAGATCATCAGCTATACTTACCTGGTTAAGTTACCCTCCGACATCTCTAGCCCTTTCTAATATATTCTCGTTATTCTCGTTCGAGTCGCCATTCCTGATCCTGTTGTTTCCCTCCTCAGTCATCGTTGTCACGTCCCCCTCTCCTGCCGCATTACCAGTTCCTCCGAACCGTCGAGGGTGACTATCTGTCCGGCAATCTACCCGACCCACCAACTCCGGGTCGCCACGAACATTCTCCCCTGCTCTGTGTAGCAATAAACTGGTTAATTGCTATCAACCTCGTCCTGTCGTCATTTGTGCCGTGCGTTTGGGTTCACCCCGTCTTGAGCCGTAACAGTAACTGATTCCATAGCAGGTGCATTCATTTATTTTTGCAAGGGTTGAGCCAAAACCTTAATTAAATGTGTTTAAAGGTGGACCTAACATGCCAACACAACACGCGGAATTCATCCTCAAAAAAAAGAGATGGGTGACTAATACGTCTTTGCAGCTGCTGATTGCGCCATTTGTCCAGATCTAAGTTTCTGTTTTAGGTAAGTAATAGTAAAACATACAATTGGAACATTTTAAGAATGTGACCACTATAATCAAGTGAAAGATTCTGTGATAATGTTGGTAATGTACGTGATATAATGTACTAAATCCTGTGTATAATTGCAATTTCAGGCTTTATTACAACATTTTCATCGGTCGTACGTTATCCGGAGACGCCATGCTCTCAGGCCTACAGGCATCACTTGATGCGTAAAACAAAAAGGAAGGGGCAGAGTGCGGGAAGATGTCTGCAGATTCTAAGAACGTCATCATTGTTCTATGCAGTCTCCTCATGAGGCGAGTCCATTCAATGGTCCCTGAGAGTGCAGAGATTGTCTTTGTGGACTCTTCTGGGAATTGCGACAGAACTAATAGCAGAGTGTTCCTGATCTTGACTCATTCAGCCATTGGAGGACTGCCCTTGGGTGTGATGATGACATCATCCGAGTTCTCAAGTGTCATCACTGCAGACTGCAGCTCCTCAGGAGCATTCTTCCGGAGGACGCATTTTTTCGCAGAGGAGAGCTCGGTCCACAAGTGGTGATGACTGATGAGTGCCAGGCATTACGGCAGGCCCTCAGCGAGTGTTATCCACAGACAACGGCCATCCTCTGTGTTTTCCACATTTTGCAGGCGACCACTTTTTTGCCACCTTCGACTTAACACTAACCCCTTCTCCTCCCACACACAGGGCCGGGAACCAGCTTGACCTAATATTCACTAGGTCCTGCGGCACCTCTGCTCTCTCCGTTACCCCGCTCCCTGTGTCTGACCATCACTTTGTTGATTTTTCTCTCCCCTTGAAATCCTCTCCCCCCATCCTCTCTAGTCCCCGCATTGTCACCACTCGTCGTAACCTCGAATCCCTCTCTCCCTCTACCTTCGCCTCTACTGTTCTGTCTTCACTACCTTCTATCGAACGATTCTCTCGACTATCTACAGATGAATCTTCAGACACCCTGCTATCCTCCCTCTCATCCTCCTTGGATTCCCTCTGTCCCTTCCACTCCAGACCAGCGCGATCCTCACCCCCCCCCTTGGCTGTCCAATCCTCTGCGGACTTGTAGAACAAAGTTGCGAGCAGCTGAGAGGAAATGGAAGAGATCCGACATTCCTAATGATCTATCCCACTATCTTTTTCCTTCTTCCGATTTTTACCTCTAGTGTGTCAAACAACCAAATCTGCCTTCTACCGGACGAAAATAAACTCCTCCGCCTCAAACCCCAGGAAACTGTTTTCCTTGTTTTCGCCTCCTCCTCAACCCTCCCTCACCCCCACCTCCTTCCTGCCTCCCTGCTTGATGACTTTGTTACCTACTTTACCCAGAAAGTGAAGGACATCACTCGCTCTTTCATCCCTGCGCCTCCATCCTCCCTCCACCAATCCCCTCCTCCTCCGTCTTAACCCAATTTAGGTCCTCACACCTGCTGACGAGGTCAACGGAATAATAACATCTAAACCATGCCACCACCTGCCCCCTTGATGCTATCCCCTTCCTCTCTCCTCCCAGATGTCTCAAGCGACATCCTGCCATTTCTCACCTCACTTATCAACTCCTTTTCCCTCATTCAGGCATTGTTCCAGCATCCTTCTAGACTGCTAGAATAAAGCCTCTCCTCAAAAAACCAACTCTTAATACTACCGACATCCAGAACTACAGACCGGTATCTCTTCTTTCCTTCCTCTCTAAAACAGTGGTTCTCAACCTTTTTGAGTCGCGACCCCCAATTCAACATGCACTGCTGTCTGCGACCCCCCCCCCCCCTGGTTCTGGTGGCTGATCTTGGGACCCCTGTTGCTGCTGCTGCTGCTGACTGTCTGGAACACTTTTTCTTTTAAGCCATCGCTCCATTTTTCCAGCTAGCACACTTGCTGTAGCTGTGGCTAAAACAACAACGCGCAACCCGCCATTAAAAGCATTAAAGCGTCTATCGGTGACTACGTCACGTATAGACGCTGTGGAGCATCTTTCCTATGGATAGTTTTTAGGATATTTTTCTGTGAAAATGCGGACATACTTTTTATTTCTGGGTGGAAAATATGATATTTTAGCATAGTTACGCCATTAAAAGTGTTTATGGTAAACATTTTAGCGAGAAATGTTCATTTTACTTTCATAATCGTCGCTCGTGCGAATGTGAAGGTATGTTTGGTTTGATAGTTATGACGAAGAATATAGTTGTGAAGGATGTGCATTCAGAATGCATTGGTTAACATTTCGTGATGCGTTTCACGAAAAAAGTCGAACAATCGTACTCTGGGACACGATTCAAAAGATTAACGCCGTTTCGTGCGCCATGAGCACGAGATCTCGTGATACCGGTTGCACGCGCACAGATCAGGATCATAGCCTACACCGCGGTGATACAATTAATTTTGGACAAACAACGAAGCAGAAAACAACTCTTTGTTTGAAATTATGTAATTTAATATTAATATAACGACCCTTACTTTTATAATGTTTAAGTAGCCTAATGTTTAAGTTTAAGTTCTGCGATTTCAGACTGTCTGTGAACGCCCCCCACTTCCTCCCTGCAGCTGTTCGTGGTGTTGATAAGTAAACATTGTTTACGCTCTGTGTTGTGGCTTGTCTGTGAAACGTGCGCTGCTCAGGGACTGGGCAGATCCGTCCCGTTTGCTTTCTCCCCGACTCCGTTGTAGGAGATCTTCACAGAGTAAAAGAAATAGCCTACACTTTTTTCTCTCCCCCGCTCCGGAGGCTGCTGCAGCCGCCGGCTTGAGGCTGCTGCAGCCGCCGACCCTGCTGACAGCAGACCGGGGAGAAAAAAAAAATATCTTTGCTCTGATAATGTGTGAATGAGAAGGGCAGATATGAGACTAGTGGACAGGTTCGTTGTTTTGTTTTGGTGTAGTTTGAGTAATAAAATGCGGTTTTGAGACCAACCGCTCGTCGTCCTTCTAACGTCCGGTCAGAGCTACATTAATTTTTGCGCATTTATATTTTTTCCAAAATTATTTGGCGACCCCCAGAAATCATCTCGCGACCCCAATTGGGGTCGGGACCCCAAGGTTGAGAAACACTGCTCTAAAACACTGGAACGTGCCATTGCTAACCAACTGTCCTCCTATCTCTCATCTAACAACCTGCTTGACCCTCACCAGTCAGGCTTCAAGAAGACACACTCCACTGAGACGGCTCTCCTCGCAGTGACTGAATCCCCCCGTGCCGCCAGAGCCTCGGTCATCTCCCGCCTCGACTACTGCAACTCACTCCTGGCTGGACTTCCTGCCTCAGCGATTAAACCTTTGCAGCGCATCCAGAATGCGGCAGCGCGCCTCATGTTCAACCTACCGAAGTTCTCCCATGTAACCCCCCTCTTCCGCGACCTCCACTGGCTCCCTGTAGTAGCTCGCATCAAATTTAAGACGATGGTACTGGCATACAAGGCAGTCGATGGAACTGCCCCTGCCTACCTCCAAGCATTGCTAAAGCCACACACCCCAGCGCAATCACTCCGCTCAACTACCTCAGCTGGACGTCTGGTACCGCCATCGCTAAGAGCTAGCAAAGGTCGCTCAGCAAAGTCACAACTTTTCTCGGTTTTGGGACCTCAGTGGTGGAACAAGCTCCCTGCCATTCATAGGACCGCAGAGTCGCTCACTATCTTCCGAAAAGACTCAAGACTCACCTGTTCAGAGTCCACCTTGACTCTGCATAGCCACCCTCCCCCCTCTGGCCACCATTGTACACTGTATTGTATTGTGTTGTATTGTATTGTATTAGAGTACTTAACTGTGTAGCAACTGCAGTAGCTGCTATCATTGCTGTAAAACAGGGAATTGGTTAGCCTAGTGATTGCTGTACTTGCACTTGGTTCTATGAACATCCTTACTGTACCGATAGCGATATATTGTTGCACTTCTTCTGACATATGTACTTATTGTAAGTCGCTTTGGATAAAAGCGTCTGCTAAATGCCCTAAATGTAAATGTAAATGATGTGGAGGTGGCTGTGGGATGCACACAATGTGGTAACACTAAAGTCTGACCGTCAACACCTGCTACAGCTCTTCAAGGCTATGGTGTACGCAAAAAATCCAGGAGAACTTGAGACCTCATATCATGGGGCATTAGAGGACTCCACGGCAAAGCTTCACCCACGATATTGCAAATATCTAACGGGAATTTTCAGCAGACGTGAGGCCTGGGCATTTGTCTCCGCACCCATCTCCCCACACGAGGGAATGACAAACAACTATGTTGGGAGTGCGATGAGAGTGCTGAAGGACCAGGTCCTCTATAGGCTGAAGGCCTACAACATAACCCAGCTGATGGCCTTTATTACCACCAGGCTAGAGGCCTACTATTGCCGAAGGCTTATCGACGCAGCAAACAACAGAATCAAGTCGAAGTCTAAAGGGGACATAAGAAGAACCAACAATGTATGAAATTGTTACATGGTCTATTATTGCCGTTTTAATTCTCATATGCTGTATGCTATAATTAAAGCAAATTCATGTCTCCTTTGATGTGACACTGTAGGAGGTTGAGGTGAACTTCATGGTTGACACCCACAAAGAACGGAAACTCACACCAGCTGCCAGGAAGGGATTTTATGAAATTGCCGCAGGTATAGTATCTTGGTCCATAACTTTGCCTGTGTTGTCTTAAATGTTGTTGTCCCTTTTCTATATGGACAGCACATGGGGATCTCTAAGACAGGGCTATGGGTCCGTTTACACCAGATTTGCCCTTCGTCGAATGCTTTATATATTTTGATACAGTATAGCAAGAAATAACATCTTCCTCTGCCCTACAAAGGAAAGAACAACATACCAGACAACTGGTACAGGGGAATGACTGAAGATCAGAATACAGACCAGTCTGTCACAGGTAAATAACTTTGAACGAATATACTGTTCATTAGACAATCAATAAATGTTTCTTTATTTAGATCCCCTTTGTGCAGCTGCAGCACCGAAACAGGACAGCAGAGAAATCATTTAAAAAAATCAGTGGGAGAGAGATGGATGGGCTAGGCTTGCTCTGGTAGTGACCTTCAGGTCATCTGTATGGTTGGGTGTGCTGTAACTCATCAGAAATGATTTGTGTTTGAGGGGAGCTAGTGACACACAGACACATACACACACACACACACACACACACACACACACACACACACACACACACACACACACACACACACACACACACACACACACACACACACACACCAGAAGTTACTACCATTTACATTTACATTGAGGGCATTTAGCAGACGCTTTTATCCAAAGCGACTTACAATAAGTTTACACACACACACACACACACACACACACACACACACACACACACACACACACACACACACACACACACCAGAAGTTACTACCATTTACACACACGCCACGCACACTCACAAAAAATGTACTTGTTACTAATTGTAACCATTAACCAATACTTGTTGATGTACCCAGACTGTACATTGAAAATGTACAGTCTGGGTTTGACTTGTACAAGACTCCCATGGATGACAGCAGACAGCCAGCTAATCTCTGCACTGGCCACATTTGACCGGCAAAGTGCCCCTGTCGGATCAGGTGCTTGGAGGATGGCGAGAAGGGGCATGCAAACAAAAATGAAGATTGGAGTGCAGCCGACAGCTCTGGCTCGTCGGAAGATGCCACTTGGAGGCAGGCGTGCCCTCATTACTGAGCGGCCAACAAAAAGCTCAAGAAGAGAGCACAACTATGGAAGGGCAAAGGGCAATTCACTGCCCTAAAAGGCCAGCACCACATAGAATATCCCATTGTGTCACTGATTTTGTTGCACTTGGCAAAAATCACAGTAAAATATAGACAAGAGTTTTTTCGTTTACAAACGTGTCCTTTAAATTGCATTGAATGCAGCCTTATACAAATATTTTTATTTTTTATTATTGTTCTTGTTTAAATGTATAGCTGTCATTCGTTTACAAACGTGTCCTTATAATTGCATTGAATGCAGCCTTACATTTTGTTACATTTGTTCAATGTTTGGTGTCTCCCATTTCATCCGCCCTAATGACATTCTTTCCACATGGCAATAGATTTACTAGTGAAACCGTATGATTTCTGATATTTGTTAATGGTGGTTGCACCTAGTGCCAAAACAAACGTTTGCTCGTAATGCTAACTTGTCTAAAAACAACTACTGTATTACATGTGTCACACTATTGATATAATGATGTGTTGATTTATACCAACGTTTCATTTATTTGCATTCAAAGCCCTCTGACAAAGTCCCAGCGAGCCAAATCCCAGCCAATGAGGGATGAGTTCCCTCATGAATATTCACGAGCTCCCGCTACCACCCTGCAAAAAATAAACTCGCTTCCCGGGGGCCTGGTCTGAAATCGTACCCCCTCTCCGCGTGAACGTGTAACCAATAAACAGAATTTACTTAGGTTGTGATAGCAGTGTACTATCGATCCAGATTTATTCAACAATTGCTGGACTGAAACGCATCTTCATTATAATGGAAATAAACCATATAACAGTATAGTATATTTAAAGCACATGGAAATGCAATTATGTTTTGGTTAACCCTCAATTGTAATAAGAAAATAAAATACAAAAATAACATATTTCCCTTTTGTAGGACGTTAAACCAAATACTTAAATGTCTCAACAACAAAAACGTATGGACTTTCTCAGTCCATAAACAAACTAAATAAATACCGAAGTCTTCTTATCCAAAAAATAGAATAAATCTTCAAGTGTCCTTGTATTGTCTTTAGCAACAAGAAAAAAAAATTAAGTAAAGTGCTGGCCAGCAAAACAATATTAAAGACCTCTATATGTGTGTGGTGATTGAAATGGTTTTGCCTGTAATCCTCGGGACGTTCAGAAGATGGCGACGGCTCCTCACGGGCCACTGGGAAAGGCAACTCAGGAACAGAAAAAGCGGATGTCTCGTTCACCAATGTTCATCACCTCGGCGGAGTTCCCTCCTTGCGGTCTTCTTGTGGATACAAGGCTTCTGGATTTTTATAAAAATCTAACCGAGAACTTTGTACTGAAAATAAAATACTTTTAACAAGTTCAACTCTGAAATAACAGCAGGGAAATTACAGCTTGTCCACACATTGCTTGCATGCATTGAAAAAGAAAGATCCCGCGCATTTTCATCTCCAAGGAAACGATAACACGGCCGTCGTAAAGCTGCCGTAGCATAAAGTGGTCGTAACACTTAAAGAAACAGACACCAAAACAGTGACATTACAAGAAAGCATTAGCTGGCTGAAAATACAGCTGGGTTACAAACCCGCTTTCTCTTATTTCGTCTGTGCTTTCTAGGGTCACATCATGCATACATGTATGACTTGTAAACTATTACGTAGGCTATTTTAGAGTCCTTGAAATCCATTATCGTCAATGGGATATCTTATGTTTTGGGTCTCCTATAAAATGTAACATTGCTTTCTGTGACGAGTTGCTCATCTTGTGTGATATGATAATGTAGCGCCGGGGTTATGTTTGTTTTGTTATACGACTGCCATCATGCTTTGCTGTGCGGAAGTTAGGTAAGGAGTTAAAAAGACGGTCGAGCTTTGTTGTGGTTACGGGGTGCTTGTTGAGCTTTGTGGTGGTCTCGGGATTTATTCAATAAAGTCACTGAAACAATATAGCACGCCTCTGCTTTTGATATTCGCCACATTGGTGTCAGAAGTGGGATTTTATAAAACGAATACCCCCTACGAAGATGGCGATGTCAAGAAGCTATTTAGCGAAGAAAATCCACGAGATTGAAGTTATTCTTCAGCGTCTCGGCGAAGATCTTCCTGCGGAGATGAGTGATCGACCCGACGGTGCCAGTGCGCCCCGCCGCCATGCAAGACGTGTGTCAGCCACCATCAGGAGGGTGCCGCTGACCGGAGCTGAGAGCTCACCGCTGCTCACCGCTGCTCACCGCTGCTCACCGCTGCTCACCGCTGCTCACCGCTGCTCACCGCCGCCGTGGAGAGGACGTCGTGGACCGTTGCGGAGAGCTCGCCGTGGATCGTCGGGAACGCCGTTTCAACGACCCGTGCTGGCGCTGTGGAGAGGTGGGGCACTGGGCCCCGGACTGCATCGCCCCCGCACCAAAACACTACAAAGCCCTACAGTCGAGAAACTAATGCGGGTAAGCACCCTGGGGAGACTGCACCCGTCCAACCGACCATAGACCCCATTGAGAACAGTGACAAGATTGGTAGAGTAGGCCACGCACACGGCCTCTATCTCCTCTGTTCCATCAAGGGACACCCCTGCTGGGCCCTCGTGGACACGGGCTCCACCATTTCCATTGTGCACCCAGGGGTGCTTCCAGAGACAGGATGGACGCCCACCGACTGTAAGATCCGAACAGTGACCGGAGAACTAGCTGGGATGCTGGGGAAAATCCCGCTGCCAGTGAAGGTGGGGAACACCGAAACCACCCATAAGTTTTGGGTGGCCAAAATTCTAGACCCCTGCATCATCGGGCTGGATCTACTGACTCATTGGCGGGCTAGGTTGGATGTGTCGAGGAACATCATTCACTTCGGCACAAAGAAGCTGAACCTCCAGCGCCGTCAAGGGGAGAAGATAGGATGTACACGAGCCCAGCTGTGTTCACCAGGCGCCGCACCATAGCCGCCTCAACAGCCACCGCAACCATCGCCGCCATCCCCTGAGACGACAACAGCGACCTCCATGGAGGCTACGACTCCTCAGCCCCCATCGTCAGATGTTGACAACGCGATCTAGGAACTGTACCAGCGGAGCAGTGAAGGACTCGATGCTCAGCAGGGTCAACAGCTGCGAGACCTGCTCCAGCAATTTACAGACATTTTTGCTGTAGGAAATCAGGACTGCACCCTGTGACGGGGCACATAGGTACCGTCACGGTACATAGTAGAGACTGAGTCTGAATATTCCCCCTCAGAAACACTAAAGCTAGACAAGTTGCCAACTGTTTAATCCAGCTTTTCTCCCGGGTGGGGGTCCCGAAAGAAATCCTAACAGATCAGGGTAGTAACTTTACCAGCAAGTCACTGAGACAGGTATACTCCCTGTTAGGAATCCGGGGCATCAAAACCACACCCTATCACCCGCAGACTGACGGCTTGGTCGAGAGGTTTAACCAGACCTTGAAGTCGATGCTGCGGAAGTTTGTGTCTGAGTCAGGAACTAACTGGGATCAGTGGCTCCCATATCTGCTATTCTCCTACAGAGAAGTACCGCAGGCATCCACCGGGTTCTCCCCCTTCGAGCTCCTGTATGGACGGGAGGTGAGAGGCCCGCTTGACATTCTCCGTGAGAGCTGGGAGGGGGACGCCTCTCATCAGCCAACCAACCTGGCGGGCTATGTCATCAAGATGCGGGAGAAGCTGGACCAGCTGAGCTCCATGGCACATGAACAACTGGCCAAGGCCCAGACCCGGCAGAAGACGTGGTACGACCGGACAGCACCTTCATGTCCGGACAGAAGGTGTTGCTGTTGTTGCCGTCATCCGAGAGCAGTCTGCTGGCAAAGTGGCAAGGTCCGTTCGAGGTGCTTCGCCAAGTTGGTGAGGTGACCTATGAAATTGCCACGCCAGGCAGACGCCGCTCTAAACAGACTTTCCATGTCAATCTGCTGAAAGAATGGAGAACCGACCATCGTCTGACATCCAAGACCAATTGTGGGCGCGGACCGTGGAAGAGGAAGAGGAGCCGTCAGAGCAGTACTTTCCTACTGCAGGCAGTGAACCGACCTACCCCGCCGTCACCCATCTGACACCTGATCAGCAGGAGGACCTGATGAACATCATTCCCCGAGGCCTGTTCAGAGCCCTGCCAGGACGAACCGATGTCATTACCCATAACATCCGCCTGACAGCTCCAGGTCCCATCCGGCAGACCAACACCAGAGTTCCAGCGCGACTGATCCCCGCGCTGAAACAGGAAGTAAAGGCGATGCTGGAAATGGGGGTGATCGAGCCGTCACACAGCGAGTGGTGTAGTCCCGTGGTCCTTGTGCCCAAAAAGGACGGGGGGCTCCGCTTCTGTGTCGACTACTCTAAGCTGAATAGCATCTCTGCATTTGACCCGTATCCCATGCCCCGTGTGGACGAGCTGGTGGAGCGTCTGGGGAAGGCTGAATTCCTCAGCACCCTCGACCTGTGTAAGGGGTACTGGCAGGTACCACTCTCCACCCAAGCACAGGAGCTGACAGCCTTCAGAGCTCCATCCGGCCTATTCCAGTTCCGGGTCATGCCTTTTGGCCTACACGGCGCAGCAGCGAGCTTCCAGCGCATGATGGATGAGGTGCTTAACGGCGCGGAAGAATACGCTGCGGCGTACATCGACGACGTGGTCATCCACAGCAGTTCCTGGGAGGCCCACCTTCAACACCTGAGCGACATCTTCCAGCGGATCCATCGGGCCGGGCTGGTAGTCAACGCCAGTAAATGCCAGCTTGCCCGATCTGAAGTGTGCTACCTGGGCTATGTCCTGGGTGGTGGCACCATCCGTCCTCAGGTCAGCAAGGTGGAGGCCATCCACGGCTGCCTGCCGCCTACAACCAAAAAGGGGGTGAGGTCCTTCTTGGGGCTGGTTGGCTGGTATAGGCGTTTCATCCCCAATTTCTCCAGCCGAGCTGCGTGTTTGACTGACCTCACTCGGAAAACCAGTCCCAACAAGGTGGTCTGGACTCCCGAGTGTGAGGTCGCTTTCCGGGACCTGCAGGAGCGCATGTGCTCTGAGCCGGGTGCTGCAGAGCCCTGACTTTTCCTTGCCCTTCACAGTGCAGACGGACGCTTCAGGCCTAGGCCTAGGGGCTGTGTTGCTGCAAGGTGATGGGGAGAACAAGATGCCCGTACAGTATGTGAGCCGCAAGCTTTTCCCTCGCGAGACTCGATACTCCACTATCGAGAAGGAGGGTCTCGCCATTAAATGGGCCCTTGATACTCTTAAGTACTATTTAGTGGGGAAAGAGTTTGTCCTGGAGACAGACCACAGGCCCTTGCAGTGGCTGCATCGCATGCAGGACTCTAACTCCAGGATTACTCGCTGGCACCTGTCTTTGCAGCCCTACAAATTCACGGTGAAGTACAGGGCTGGTAAAGACAATGTGATTGCAGACTTTCTGTCGCGTCGTGAGACGGACGCTCCTTCTTAAGGGGGGGGGGGTGTGTGACGGGGCACATAGGTACCGTCACGGTACATAGTAGAGACTGAGTCTGAATATTGCCTGTGTGTTTGTCTAGGTTATTTATGTATTTCCGTTATCTGCATACTGTTTTGAATTCATTCACCTACCATGTCATTATCATACGCTCTACGACAGTTTAATTAAATCTTGCAAGTACCATCATTACAACTTTCTGTTTAATATACCATTTTCCAGTAACGTCACCTGTTTTGTCGCAATAATCACAAACAAGTTTGTAGTCGTCAAATTCCAGGTCTGTTTATTTAGTTTGTTACATGTTAACGCAGCGCAAATGTCCGCCTTCACAGCGGTTCGTCTTTTGTGTATATGAGGGTTCGGGCGCCGCGACTCCAGGGTTTATATTGACGTCAAATCTTCCGGGTAAACCAGAAGTGACCTCAACTTATGTTTATTTGTTTTGCTGTTTTCATACGTTTTTGGCTATGCCAAAATATAGCAATGGTGCAGTATAGGATAGGATATTTGTTTATCGCTAGTTGTGGGAAGAACAGAAGCTGTTTTAAAGCTCTTGTGTAACCGCTCTTATACACACCCCTGTTGCAGCGGGAATATTGGTATGCACCAATTAGCAGTGGGGGTTAGGCCTACTTAGGCCAACGTTGATCAGTGGTACGGGGGAGCTGCTGGAGAAAGGACTTATGCCTAAATTTTGCTCTCCTGTGTAGGACTTGGTTAAAGGTCCGGTATCATGAAGTTTTGATTTGTTATTTTTGGTGACTCTTAAGCCTATTTATTTTTATGCTGAGCCAACCATATATATATATCTATGTTTTTTGTTTTTTTTTGTTTGTTAAATTTTTGTTTTGTTTTTTATCGACTTAAGGGCCTTAATTTGGGAGAAATAAAAGACCCCATTCTATCCGTCACTCCTCGTCTGCTCCTGAGTGTTTTTCCATCACGTTCAAGTCGCTCCAACACATCTACCCATGACACACCCAAAATAATCTGTTGCAGCACTCAATTGACACTGGCACGGCCTTGCCCATTAGGCTGCGAGCCCGCCGACTAGGTTTCACCAAACAAGAAGCAGCAGAGCTGATGATCCCGGAGATGGCTCAGGCGGGGCTGATAGAGCCATCCAACAGCCCCTGGGCTGCCCCTGCCCTCCTGGTCAAAAAGAAGGATGACACCTGGAGGTTCTGTGTGGACTATTGTCACTTGAATTATGTGACCAGAAAGGACTCTTATCCCTTGCCCCGCATAGATGACGCCTTGGACAAAGACGCAGGGTCCCAGTTGTTCAGCTCACTAGACCTGACCTGGCACCAGATGCAAGACCCAAGACGGCTTTCACCATTGGCCAAGGGCTCTGGCAGTTCAGGGTGATGCCCTTTGGTCTCTGCAATGCTCCACGTTCAAGCGACTTATGGAGAGGGTTCTGGCTCACATCCACGTAAAACAGTGTGTGGTCTACCTTGATGACCTTCTGGTCCACGCCAGGGACTTGGGGCTGGCCCTGGAGAACCTCTGCCAGGTCTTCCAAGCCATTCGGGGTGCAGACCTGCGCCTACACCCCAAAAAGTGCAACCTACTGCAGCGCGAGACCAGGTTCCTGGGCCATGTGGTGGGGCCAGAAGGCGTGGCTACGGACCCTGCCAAGGTGGAGGCGATGAGGAATTGGCCCATCCCCCAAATTGTCGGTGAGCTGCGCAGCTTCCTGGGGCTCGCCTCATACTATCAACGGTTCGCCCGTGACTTTGCATCAATTGCCACCCCCCTGCACCGTCTCACGGACAAGGAGAGGGAGTTCAGCTGGGAGGACAGGACAGTGACCCCACACTGGCCAGGGTGGGACAGTGGGTTGACAACCACCCCCCGCCCCCCCAGCAGGCCGTCTCTGCCTTGTCCGTGGAAACCAAGACCAATTACTCAGAGTGGGCCACCCTGGCACGGCGTGATGGACTGCTTTACATGGTCTGGCGTGCACCAGGTTGGGGGAGAGATGTGTGGCAGTTACTGTTGCCCAAGGACTGCCACCAACGGGTGCTACATGCAGTCCACGGTTTGGTGGGGGCAGGACACTACGGGGTGGCCAAGACCCTCAATAAGCTGCCAGCGTTTTTCCTGGCCTGATTGCAGGAAGGACACAGAGGTTTTCGTTCACTGCTGTGGCTCCTGCACTGCTAAGAAAGGGCCGACTGGACGTTCCCATGCCCCTTTTCAGCAATATCAGGTGGGGGCCCCCATGGAGCGGGCTGGGGTGGACATCCTGGGCCCATTCCCCACCACAGACAGCGGGAACCGCTACGTCCTCTTGGCCATGGACTATTTCACTAATGGCGCATTTCCACTAGCACGGCTCGACTCGGTACGGCTCGGCTCGGCGGGCTATTTGCGTGTTTCCACTAGCACGCAGTACCTGCAACCGGGTACATTTGGTAACACCTCAGCCGTGGTTCCAAGCGAGCCGAAGCGTTACTAAAACGTGACGTCAGCCGACTGCCTTCCACTGATTGGCCGATGAGTGTCGTCACTGGAAGCGTCATAACCGCGCGACGACCGCCTAGAATGTAAATAAAAACAAGACGCGAGACAAGACACCACTTTTTTACTGCTTTTTGACTTGGAACGAGATGGCTTCTCAGAAAAAATCCACTCCTTGGTCGGTGGAGGAGGTCCAGACGTTCCTGACTCTGGTTGCCGAAGAACGGATTCAGAGGGAGCTCGACGGCACCACGCGTTGTTGTTGTTCTGGTCTTCCGGATTTGTACGTTGCTCGGCGCCGTGTAAATGACGTCACAGCGGTTTCGCGCAGCCGTGTTATGACGACCCCGCCCACGTCGAGGAGGCACCAGTTGTAATGGAAACACAACCAAACCGAGCCGAGCCGAGCCGTGTCGAGCCGTATCGAGCCGAGCCGTGGTAGTGGAAATGCGCCATAAGTGGCCGGAGGCGTGGTCCCCGACCAGAGTGCGTGACCACAGCAGAGAGCTGGTGTGTGAGATGTTCTGTTGGTTCGGGGCACCCCAAGAACTGCACAGCGATCAGGGGCGGAACTTTGAGGCTCTTTGCTGAGGTCGGCAAACGCATGGGGGTAACCAAGACCAGGATGACGCCCCTCCACCCCCAGAGTGACGGGCTAGAGCGGTTCAACCGGACGCTTGCCACGCAACTAGCCATCGTAACCTCACGACACCAGCGAGACTGGGACCGCCACCTTGTCCTGTGGGCTTATCGCTCAGCGGTGCAAGAGAGCACGGGGTGCACGCCAGCCACACTTATGTTCGGCAGAGAGCTTCAGACGCCTGTGGACCTAGCCTTCGCCGCCCCCCCCCCCGACAATAATCGCCCCAAGATAAGAGTTTGCCAGGCAGCGTCAGAAACAGGCGGGGGCACGACAAAAGCGGGGGTTTGACCTCCGTTGCCAGGGCCGCTCCTTCATGCCTGGGGAGAAGGTGTGGTACAATCCAACCCGAAAAAAGGGGGTCTCCCCCAAACTGACCAGCCAGTGGGTGGGGCCCTGTGAGGTGCTGGAACAACTTTCCGATGTTGTGTATCGGCTGAAGATGCGTGCCCGTGGGCAGGTGGTGGTGCTACACAGAGACCACTTGGCACACTACCGCCCCTTCGCGGCCGGACTTCCCGCCATTCCCAGCTCACCCAGCACGGCTCCACTCACACCGACTCGAACAGACAGTGGTGGGTTGGAGCATGCGACCCCACGGGCTCACAGGCGGCCGCGGCCTCCCCGTCGCTATCAGGACTTTGTTGTCGGCTGAGAAAAGGCGACATTCTTGTGGGGGGCAATGTAGCGCCGGGGTTAGGTTTGTTTTAATGTTATACGACTGCTATTAGTTGATGTGTTCCCATCATGCTTTGCGGTGTGGAAGTTAGGGGAGGAGTTAAAAAGGCAGTTGAGCTTTGTTGTGGTTACGGGGTGCTCGTTGAGCTTTGTTGTGGTTACGGTGGTCTCGAGATTTATTCAGTAAAGTCACAATATAGCACGCCTCTGATTTTGATATTCGCAACAATATAAAAACTGCTATAAACTATAAACCCTATTTTCGTTAGAAGAAGAAATCTTACAGACGCTTTCTGTGATAAGTGGTTCATCTTGTGACAATATGATATAAACACTGCTATTACGCGGAGAGGGGCTGCGATTTCAGACGGGGATCCATTTTCGGCACAACACCAGGGTGTCAGGCTCGGACGTCGCACTCATCCAGTGGCGTCACTCCCTGGCCAATCAGTGGCCAGCAGCCTGTTAACGTCACACAAAAGTACCGGTTCAGCTCTCAATGGAACCTGGATGGACCTCGATAGACCTCAATGACTAAAAAAGTACCAGGTAGGCCTACCAGGCACCAGATTTTGGCAATTGAAACGCAAAAAAAAAAGGCGGGTCGGGTCGAGGCGAGTTGAGCTGCTCACGCTAATCTGCACACTGTACTGCTCTATCTATAATATAGAATGATTTCATATTGACAACATGGCACCTTGTATAACTGCTGTACTAATACAGTTTACCTCTCTACATTGTCTATACTGCTACTTTACACTACTGATGATGCTGTGAGACCCAAAATGTGTGCCTTATATTCATTCCCAACAGACTCCTCCCAACACCATTGATCCAACATTAAACACGTGTTCACAAAACAATGGAATAACAATAATAGTCAATCAGTAGTCTGTAACAATATCCGTGTTTTGCAATGTGTCACAACCCTCAGCCTGCGCTGGGGAAGACCGCTCAGGGCAACGGTCCAGCCGTCCAATAAACTCCAATAATACAGAGTTGGTGTCCCTCAACGTTACCTAAGTGCTGCCGAGCAATGAATCACATGCCTGTGGTGTCAGGGAAATACTACATGGTCAGAGAGCCTGTGTGTGTGTGTGTGTGTGTGTGTGTGTGTGTGTGTGTGTGTGTGTGTGTGTGTGTGTGTGTGTGTGTGTGTGTGTGTGTGTGTGTGTGTGTGTGTGTGTGTTTGTACTTGAATGTTGAAATCCCCCTTATTCACTCTTTTATCTGACTTTTGGCTGCGAATAAATGTGTTTCTGTATGGTTTGTTTGTGTGCGCAGCTGAACCTGTTGATGTCTGTTTTGTTAAGTGTGTTAGTGTGCGTGAGTGTGTGTACTGTGTATGTGTGTGTGTGTCTTAGTTTTCTCCTAGTTTCCTCTGGTGCTCTGACATTCCTCCAACCTCTAAAGGCATGGGTTTACAGTCAACCATGAGAAAGCTAGAACAGTGTGTTTGTGTGTGTGTGGGTGTCCATACATATAGTTAAGCATGAACTCCACCTCACCACAGGACGTCGACCATTGTGCTCCTCCCAGTTGTGTCTTCACCAACTCAGTGTAGAGGCTGTGACCTTGACTATGGCCATCCTCCTACGCTCGCTCTCTCTCTTTTTCTCTCTTACTCTCTCTCTGTTTGTCTCTCCCTCTCTCTCTGTCTCGTCCCTCTCTCTCTCTCTCTCTCTCTGTCTCTGTCTCTCTCTCTCTCTCTCTCTCTCTCTCTCTCTCTCTCTCTCTCTCTCTCTCTCTCTCTCTCTCTCTCTCTCTCTCTCTCTCTCTCTCTCCCAATACCTCTGCCTCCCCTCCCTCTCTCTGTTTCTCTCTACCTCTCACTCCCTTCCCACTCTCTGGCTCTCCCCCTCCCCTCCTTCTCTCGGTGTCTGTCTGTCTCTCTCTCTCTCTCTCTCTCTCTCTCTCTCTCTCTCTCTCTCTCTCTCTCTCTCTCTCTCTCTCTCTCTCTCTCTCTCTCTCTCTCTCTCTCTCCCAATACCTCTGCCTCCCCTCCCTCTCTGTTTCTCTCTCCCTCTCCCTCCCTTCCCTCTCTCTCTGGCTCCCTCCCTCTCCCTTCCCTCCCTCTCTCTGGCTCTCTCTCTCTCTCTCTCTCTCTCTCTCTCTCTCTCTCTCTCTCTCTCTCTCTCTCTCTCTCTCTCTCTCTCTCTCTCTCTCTCTCTCTCTCTCTCTCTCTCTCTCTCTCTCTCCCAATACCTCTCCCTCCCCTCTCTCACTCTCTCTCTCCCCTTAGCCTCCCTCTCTCTCCGCATGTATCCCGGTAGTCTGCCTGGCATGCAGTTAGGCGGAATCAGTTGCCAGCGGTGACAGAATTACAAGGCGGCAATGTCCGCTCAGCTGGCACCCAGGAAGTAGCGGGAGAGGGGGGGGGGGGAGGGGGAGGGGTGATGGGCAGAGAAAAGGGGAGGGTAACCCCCCAAACACTTTGGGACTTTCCAGGGCATGGCGATTAGAGCAGGGAGATAGGATGACAGGTGCTGTGTTTCGCTTCTCGTCTCCCAGCTGGATCAGTGTGAGCTGGATCAGTGTGTAGATGTTGGGATGACATCATCCTTTCAAGGGTTGTGGGCCTCAGTCACCTGCCATGTTGTTGACGCTAATCCAAGCTAAAAGGAAAAAGTTTCTGGTTTTGGTTTCACATCTCTTTTCTGATGCCGGCGCAGTGTGCGTCTGCATATCACAGCACTCCTACATTGTCCATGTGAACAAGCACCTTTGAGTTATTGGTCCAATGGTTTAATCCCCCAATCCATTTACACAGTGAGGATAGAGAGCAGGAGTCCCAGGACTGAAGTGTGTCCCAGGACGAGGTGAATGTCTCTGGTCAGCATGTAAAATATGGCGTTTATATCATGTTTCGCCTTCAATCAGGGCTGACCGTTATACTATGACTGTGAATTATAGTGCCCCAAATGGAATCCCTGTAGCCTGGTCCTACCAAACCATCGTACTTTATTTCATTTGTACATAAGGTCTGGAACTGCCCAATTGACAAACGTTCACTCACTTGGAGGCGGGTATCTGTAGAAGTTTTAAAATGATTGGCCCAGTGCCACTCTGGATCTGCCATAATCAATCGCATAGCGTTTGGTCGTGACGTACTGTATGTCATGCGACGGGACCGGCCGGAAACCACGTTGCGCGCACGTGGTTGCACATAAGTGCAACAAGAGGGGAGACGACAACAACTATCGGGTTAGCATTGGTAGCGTTCGCCTTAGCTAACTCCTTCACCACTAACGGAGCCAGCTGGAAAATCAAACTTTTCCCGAACCCGGTGGGGAGAAGAGCCACAACATCATGGCCACCAACAAAACTCAGCAAAGCTTGTCCTTGCTCCGGCTTTAATTGATCGGCAGCGATCACACAACAGACCAAATAGCTTCTCTCGTATCCTTCTCCATTGTCTTCCTGGTCTTCCTCTGACTACAACTGAAACTGGCGCGCAACCTCGGCGTCATCGTTCTCCGCCACTCCCTCTGTTCGCTGAATGGACCGCCAGAAATCTGGCTTCCAAGGAACGCATGCTTATGAAGCAGACCCAGGCCTAGTACTGAAGGGAAATGAAAATTGAGCGGAAGTAGGTAGGTGGGCAGTGTCAGGCTAGAATCCCTGCTTACCGGGTATACATTTGACGTTTGACGAACGTTTTGAAAACTTCAGAGAGATCATGGGCTGAGCTTTTGGCATTACCACGAAAAAACAATGCTAGAAATACAATAGGCATTCACTGTGTCAGTTGTGAATACCTAATGAAGCAGCAATTGCAAATTGAGAATGAATGATCTCCAAATCCCGAATCAGAAACAGCAGTTATGTTTTCCTGTGGTTTGGCAGCTTTCATTTGCTGACAAATCCTCTTCATTGTCGAGCCAAGCGTAGGTGTGTGTGTGTGTGTGTGTGTGCGTGAGGGCATGTGTTTGTGTGCATGCCATATGTGCGCTTCTGACCACGGGTTTTCCTCAGAACTGTTTGTGCAGAGAGACAAACGGATGTTTTTGCAGTATTCCAAGCAGCTTTAATTTAAGCCAAGAATCCCACAAACGTTGGTTTTTCCCCACTGGATATACATCGAAATTATAGGTTGTGTTATGTTGTGCTCACTTTTTTGCGGGTTTGCCTTGACGTCTTCTTCATACTGACGTCTGAACTGAAGGTTTGGTTCTCATTGGTCTGGCCGTCAAATTTCATGAGAAAGTCTGGGTCTAGTTTTGGTGCTAAAGAACCAAACCTTTGCGTAGGTTTAAATGTCAAGAACTGTTCGACCAGGGCCTCTTCAGCTTGTCTTGGTTTAAAGTACAGACATGAGTCATTTTATAGATTGTAAATTGTATTGCATATTGATAGGATGTGTAATTGGGCTAACCTCAGCTAAGAATTAAGAAGGAAATAAATTTGCAATGAAGGAAAAACTAAATACCAACGATATACTAAACTACTGTATATACTGGAGTTAAATTTGTATAGTAGTTGATAGTTTAATAATATATTTTACACATACTGTATTGACACATAAATAGTAGGATTATAACTGATCAAACTGTAATCAACACTACATGATGGAATCAAAAAAGAAAAAGTTTGAATCCATTCGGGGATAAAGTTATCCCATCTTCATGACCTCAGTCCTTGTCTTTATGAGACAGGAAAGCAGAAGATTGGAGATGATTATACTCGTTCTATCAAGTCATCTGTCTGAACCTTGAAACAGTACTTTCACAAGACAGTATATGTGGGAGTATTGAGAGTATAGGAATATATGTGACCTTATAATGGGTCGTTTCATTTTGTTGTTTTCCAGGAAGCCCCCAGCCTACGGTCCTAGCTCACTGCTCCCCTGGTTATCATGACACACACACAGTCAGTCCACTGTCTGTGTGGAGGCCTCTGTGTGTAGGTGTAGGAGGCCGTCATCCAGCACCAGAGTAGGGGAATTTCTGTGTTTTGGTAAAATGTCGCTCCAGAATCGGATAAAGGAGTTTGTTTTTGCGACCATGAAGGCACTTAAAAATAAAAAAAAGTTATGAATAATACCATGATCAAAAACGGTTCTGAAAGTAACAAATGTTATAACATGATAGTACTTAAAATGTCATGAATGTTATGATAGCAGGAATATTCTTGAAAGCTTTTAAAACATTTCCACCTCTTTTTAGTTTCTTTATCACTTCCTTTGCGCTCCGCTGTGCGGTCTGTCGTTCACAATATCCACACACTTACTAAAATACTGGCTTTCTTTTTTTAAACATGCTTTTTTTATTCTAACTGCTGCTTGCACTTAGAAATGTTATGGTGGCTTCATTATTGATTTGGGTTTTTCTCAGCCTCACCTGTAAGTGCTTATGGATAAAAGCCTCTGTCTCTACTATCTAAATGTAAAATTTGTATGTTTATGCTCGAGACACAATGTATTATAGTCCCATCCATGTGCAGTTACACAGACCTGAAATCATATGTGATTAACTCTTTAACTGCACTATGATGGACCATTGTTTCCTACAGTAGTTGACGTGTGTGTGCTACGTGCAGACTGGTTGGGCGTGGTTACACTCCTACTTGACCAATGTGGTTCTTTAGTCACCTTTGACACTGAGGTCATCACTGAGTTTGAGCCAATGGGGGAAAAGAATGCAAAGATAAACAGCCAAGAGAGATATCAACGACTCATGGATTTGTGTGTTTATGTGAGGGGTTAGCAGTGGTTAATGTCCATCTGACAACAAACTGTGACTCCATGACAGCTGTCACTGGGAGTCTGAGGCTGGCCAGTATTGACAGCACGGGGACCAGGGGGTTGTGTTTATGTTAGAATCCATTACCAGGTACCCTGATGGTGTGGGGGGGTTCTGTCCTCCAAACAGTAACCCCCTCCCTCCTACACCCAGAGAGGGAGAGAAGCAGCGTCAGGGTTTCTGGCAACCCAAGAGGGTTGCTGGTTGAACCTCGGCCTGCCCTTTGACCCCTGACTGCTTCTGTTGGGCTGTTGCTTTGCAGGCATCAGTTTATGCTTAAACATACATTTATACATATTATATATATATATATTTTAATGTATATAAATGTTTATGTACGTGTCAGTAGGGGAATGTGAAATGTTCATATCAGGGATCAGCAGAACACTAAACCAATGTAATGGGAACGGCATCAAGGTACATAGGTGCAAGGCCCTGGTTTGGTTGGACAAAAGTCTTGTGTGCAAGTATCCTGACATAAATGATTCATACACAGCAGACACACACGGCTGACAGGCACACACACAAGTTCACTGCTAAATTGTTTCTTTAAGGCATCATTACTTTAATTGAGCTTGACTGCAGTCTGGGTTGTAGTTTGGCGGGGGTATGTTTTGAAAATCCCGCCGAAATTCAACGTATTCGGCCACTCAACGGGAATGAGTACAATGAGTGGAATAGTTGGCCAGTTGGGGCTGCAAGACCATGAGCTAAAGATGACGGTCACCCCGGGAAGATAAGGCATTTGTTTGTATGTGTGTGTGTGTGTGTGTGTGTGTGTGTGTGTGTGTGTGTGTGTGTGTGTGTGTGTGTGTGTGTGTGTGTGTGTGTGTGTGTGTGTGTGTGTGTGTGTGTGTGTGTGTGTTGCGGTCTGTTTTATTTTGACTATAGGCATGGTGACAAACCATCACTGTTTGGGTTTCCTTCACCATTCTAAAGCGTGTTGAATGCATTGAGCGAGTGCAGGCGCTGCAAGAGACTGTTGACTATATTATGTCTTTTGTGTCTGAGCTGAGCTCCATCTCCCTTCAGTTGGAGCTGTGTTCCCAAGTCCTGTTGGCTCAGGGACAGCAGTGCAGCCGGCGCAGCTTGGTTACTCCATGCCATTGGAATCTCTTTTCTTCCCAATGGACCCCCGAAAAACCTGAACCGTGAATTGCCTGCACGAAAGAGAGGAGAGGAGGGGGGAAAAAACAGGCTGTTGATACTACCCCTGACCTGGCTTCCGGAAACGTTTGGGTCCCCGCTCACACAAAGCACCACATCAGCAGTGTAGAGCGCCTCCCGAAGAAGCGGTATAAACATCCCCAAGTCATGGTTCACTGGAATGCGTACCGCCTGGACCCAAGGCTTTAGCAAAGTAAGCAGTTTGAACACGCTCTGTTTTTTCTCCTCGATCTCTCACTCTCTCTTCTGTCTCTCTCCATCTCTCACTCTCTCAGTCTGTCCCTCTCCTCCATCGCACACTCTCTTGGTCTTCTCTTTTATCTCTCTCCAGTAGTGCTTCGTTGCTATGACACCGGCAGGCTGACTCAGTAGCCAGATTAGAGCCGGCTGGTTTTGAGACGGTAAGCGTTTTCTCCCCTCTCACGGTAAACTGAATAAACAGCGGTCATGTGGACGGGTGGGTGCGGCTAATAGGTTAGCTTCATGTCAAACGCTTAGACGTACGCAGTTGGTTCTTCGTTGTTGTTTTTTTTCCCACGTTCTGAGGTTTAGTCCGCGGGTGAACTGCTCGTCATTGGTGCGCAGAGGACACACGACACACACGACAACACACCACACACACACACACACACACACACACACACACACACACACACACACACACACACACACACACACACACACACACACACACACACACACACCTGCAGATCGGGATAGATGAGGGGCTGCTGCTCCGTATCACTTTCAGTACTGCCGCTGCTCACTCTGGCGCGCGCATCGTCGCCGAACGCTCGCGCTAAGCTTATTCCTAGGGATGTGAACACTTTGGCACGTTGGCACGGATTAGGACGCTATTGGGTGAACGTATTGAATCCTCCGCCGCCCCGCGACAATGCCCCACGCGGCTCTGTCGCACATTCCCGGCTCTGCCTATTGTTCACGTTGACGCACGGGCACCGCTGACCTGCTGCCTCGCGCCGACGTCTGCCTCACGAAAGCCCCGGGTCCGCGCTTCGCCCCGCGCTCCTTCTCTCCATTTCCCCTCGGTGTGGACATGACTTCCTGGCTCCGTACATACAGTGACCTCCCCTGGTATGCCCTGCTCCTCTGCCTGTCCGTGGAGGCTGCCTTCATTGAAGCATCCGGTTCAGGTAATTATGGATAACTTTATTTAATGTTGCTTTATTTGTTTTACTGTCATAGTACGGTCTGTACCGTTGTTGTTGTCGTTGTGTTCTGAATGAGGGGAACTGTGTTTTGTCGTATCACACATCACTTTATCATACATTCCTGTGTGTGTGTGTGTGTGTGTGTGTGTGTGTGTGTGTGTGTGTGTGTGTGTGTGTGTGTGTGTGTGTGTGTGTGTGTGTGTGTGTGTGTGTGTGTGTGTGTGTGTGTGTGACTGTGTGTGACTGTGTGTGACTGTGTGTGTGGCAGTGTAATGAGCCACTACTTGTTCCTTATTATGATAGATGGAGTCTAGGTTGAAACTCATATGTCCTGTTTTCGCCCCAAAAAACATTATAAACCAATAGCAGTTCAACCGAAATAAATGTCTCATTTGTCCATACTGTGGCCCTGCATGCATGCTAACATTCCCCGTGACCTCCCCCTCTCTCCCACATTCCTCCCGCCACCTGCAGTAAGGGTCTTTTACCATAGTGTCCAAGGCGAGAGCAGCGTTCTCTGCCTGTGTCATCCCTGTTCTAATGGGCCAGCTCTAGCATCACTAATCAGTGTTGGCACACAGTCTTTCATATGCTAATCTGACCTGCTCTCCTCACCCCTCTCTTTTCTTTCTCTTATTGCTCTCATAAACGTATTGCTGTCTTGTCTTCTCCTCTCATTTCTATCCTCTCACTCCTTTCCTCTCTTGTCCTCTCATCTCCTTTATTCTCCATCTCCTCTCGCCTCCTCTCCTCCTCTCCTCTCCTCCTCTCACCTCTCCTCCTTTCTCCTCTCCCCTCTTCTCTCCTCTCCTCCTCTCACCTCTCCTCCCTCCCCTCCTCTCTCCTCTCCTCCTCTCGCCTCTCCTCCCCTCCCCTCTCCTCTTCTCCTCTCACCTTCCCCTCCTCTCCTCTCTCCTCTACCCTCCTTTCCTGTCCTCTCCCCTCCTCTCCTCTCCTCCTCTCTCCTCTCCCCTCCTCTATCCTGTCCTCTCTCCTCTTCTCTCTTCCTCTCCCCTCCTCTCCTCTCCCCTCTCCTCCTTTCTCCGGCTCTCCCATCCTCCTCCCTCCTCTCTCCTCTTCCCTCCTCTCTCCCCTCCTCTCTTCCTCTCCTCCTCTCCCCTCCTCTCCTCCTCTCCCCTCCTCTCCTGTCCTCTCTCCTCTCCTCCTCTATGTCATCTCCTCCAGGTGACGGTGTTCTGTGCAGATCCCCCACCATAACCTCTTGTACAGAGTGCCTTCGCCGTGGGCCGCAGTGTGCTTGGTGCTTCCAGGAGGTAATCAATGTGTGTGTGTGTGTGTGTGTGTGTGTGTGTGTGTGTGTGTGTGTGTGTGTGTGTGTGTGTGTGTGTGTGTGTGTGTGTGTGTGTGTGTGTGTGGTGTGTGT
>OLKM01001178.1:37500-65000 GCA_900291075.1 Melanogrammus aeglefinus | reverse complement strand
CCTGGGCTTCGGCTCCTTCGTGGACAAGCCCGTCTCCCCGTACATCAACGTCCACCCATCCAAGATCAACAACCCATGCAGGTAGAGGCCACACCTCCGTTCACAATCATGGAATTCAAAGGGATTCATTTTGTTTGACAGGGGTCTTTGCAGTAACTTAAGCTTCACATCACAGGCCGTTGGAAAGCTCCTCATATTCATGGTCAGGGTTGGGTTTAAAATGCTTGATTTGGCTGATCTTGATATCCCGGTTTCGCATTACGCAATCTTTTAATATTGAAAAAAGATTGCAAAAAGAAAGATGATTTCGTGTTCCTGCCCTGATGCTTTTTTATCAAACTTATAGACACGTATATTGGCTTTGAGGTGCATTGTCTCCGCAGGTGGTGAATAACCATTAGAAGTCATCTGCTCTCATATACTCATTCCTGGTGCTGGCCTCCTTAGCACGAGTCAATGGGCTCCCTCCTCCAGTGGTTGGAGGGCAGTGTAGCCATCAGTGACACACGACATACAACAATCACCCCACATGCTGACGTCGGCCATGTTTTCAAAGTGAACTCATTCGTCCCGATATCCTCTCTTGTTCCTCCCCATCTGTTTCTCTTGTCCTCTTCTTTCGGTCTCCTCTTCTTCGTCTTCCCATTCCGTCACTCACCCTACGTCCCCGCTCTACGTCCCCGCTCTACGTCCCCGCTCTACGTCCCTGCTCTACGTCCTCGCTCTACTTCCCTGCTCTACGTCCCTGCTCTACGTCCCTGCTCTACGTCCCCGCTCTACGTCCCCACTCTACGTCCCCGCTCTACGTCCCGGCTCTACGTCCCGCTCTACGTCTCTGCTCTACGTTCCCCGCCTCTCTCTACGTCCTCGCTCTACTTCCCTGCTCTACGTCCCTGCTCTACGTCCCTGCTCTACGTCCCCGCTCTACGTCCCCGCTCTACGTCCCCGCTCTACGTCCCCGCTCTACGTCCCCGCTCTACGTCCCTGCTCTACGTCCCCGCTCTACGTCCCCGCTCTACGTCCCCGCTCTACGTCCCTGCTCTACGTCCCCGCTCTACGTCCCCGCTCTACGTCCCTGCTCTACGTCCCCGCTCTACGTCCCCGCTCTACCTCTACGTCCCTGCTCTACGTCCCCGCTCTACGTCCCTGCTCTACGCCAGCGATTATGAAGTGCGCTGCCGCCCTGCCCATGGCTACCACCACATCCTTAGCGTGACGCACAACATCACCGAGTTCGGCCGCGTCATCGAGCGCCAGCTCATCTCGGGCAACATGGACACGCCTGAGGGGGGGCTGGACGCCATGCTGCAGGCGGCCGTCTGCCAGGTGAGCCATGGGAGGGGGGTGCATCTGTGTGTTAGGGGGGTTTGTGTGTGTATGTACTTGTGCTTGTGTGTGTGTGTGTGTGTGTGTGTATTGGTGTGTTAGGGAGTGTGTGTGTTGGTGTGTTAGGGAGTGTGTGTGTGTGTGTGTGTGTGTCTGTGTGTGTGTGTTGGTGTTAGGGAGTGTGTGTGTGCGTGTGTTAGGGAGTGTGTGTGTGTGTGTGTTGGTGTGTTAGGGAGTGTGTGTGTGCGTGTGTTAGGGAGTGTGTGTGTGTGTGTGTGTGTGTTGGTGTGTGAGGGTGTGTGTGTGTGTGTGTGTGTGTGTGTGTGTGTGTGTGTGTGTGTGTGTGTGTGTGTGTGTGTGTGTGTGTGTGTTGGTGTGTTAGGGTGTGTGTGTGTGTGTTGTGTGTGTGTGTGTGTGTGTGTGTGTGTGTGTGTGTGTGGTGTGTGTGTGTGTGTGTGTGTGTGTGTGTGTGTGTGTGTGTGTGTGTGTATGTGTGTCTGTGTGTGTGTGTTGGTGTGTTAGGGAGTGTGTGTGTGTGTGTGTGCGTGTGTTAGGGAGTGTGGGTGGGTGGGTGGGTGGGTGGGTGGGTGGGTGGGTGTGTGTGGGTGTGTGTTCAACACCCATACTGATGGAGTGAGGGCTGCCATGCTGAGTCATCATTAGCTAGTGCCTCAGGCATCTGGTCCCATGGTCCCAGCAGCGCTGTGGTATTCCACTGACACTAATAGACTCTCCCACCGCTGGTGACTCAGGCCACGCAGGGGGCTCTGAGTAAGCCCGGTAATAAAGACTGCAGATGAGTCCGCACTCAAATTCCCCATAAGGCATAAAGCTGAGTTTCCCATGGACCTTAACACACACACACACACTCACACACGTGCACAAACTTGAATGCAGGCACGCACATGCACCATTTCTTCTAACGCATACCTCTGATTAACCTCGATCCAGGCAGAGATATTGAGTGGGGTATGCTCTCATGGTATATTTGTTTAAGAATGACATTAAATCAAAGTAGGGACTTTGCTAGGTCACCCCTGCACAGTGCCCAACAACCATCACCAATAAAAGGATGCAGTGCCGGCGTATTAAATAAGCGTGGCTGTTGCCTTAGGGGATGATGTGATGGAAACATCTTGTGGATGTAAAGCATGAATCATGTTTTGTATAAATACCCCCCACCACCATTTGTCAGCCTTTAGAGGAGTTCATAAATTAAAGAGTCAGACATATTTGACCTAAATTATGTTCAAAGAAAAAAGAAAAGTGCAGAAATGGATATTAAAAGTAATGAATCTTCATTTTCTTCCTCTGTCTCCCCCCCCCTCCCCACCTCTCTTTCTATTTCTGTTTCTCTCGCTCTCTCTCTGCTGTGTCACCCCTCTCTCACTCTTTCACTCTCTCTACTTCTCTCTCTCTCTCTGCTGACTTCCTATGTCTCTCTCTCTGCTGTCTTTCTCTCTCTCTATCTCTCTCTCTTTCTGCTGTCTTCCTGTCTCTCTCTCTCTCTCTCTCTCTCTCTCTCTCTCTCTCTCTCTCTCTCTCTCTCTCTCTCTCTCTCTCTCTCTCTCTCTCTCTTCTCTCTTCTCTCTGTCTCTCCTCTTTCTCTCTTTCTCTCTCTCTCTCTGTCTCTCTCTCTCTCTGTCTCTCTCTCTGTCTCTCTCTCTCTCTCTCTCTCTCTCTCTCTCTTCTCTCTCTCTCTCTCTCTCTCTCTCTCTCTCTCTCTCTCTCTCTCTCTCTCTCCTCTATCTCTCTCTCTTTCTGCTGTCTCTCTCTCTCTCTCTCTCTCTCTCTCTCTCTCTCTCTCTCTCTCTCTCTCTCTCTCTCTCTCTTCTCTCTCTCTCTCTCTCTCTCTCTCTCTCTCTCTCTCTGTCTCTCTCTCTCTCTCTCTCTCTCTCTCTCTCTCTCTCTCTCTCTCTCTCTCTCTCTCTCTCTCTCTCTCTCTCTCTCCCAGAGGGAGCTGGGCTGGCGTGCGGGGTCCAAGCGTCTGCTGCTGCTGATGACTGACCAGCCATCCCACCTGGCCCTGGACAGCCGGCTGGCCGGCATCGTCCGTCCCAACGACGGCCTCTGCCACCTAGAGAACAACGTCTACACCGAGAGCACCACGATGGTGAGGGAAGCAGTCGGAGGGCAGAAGGACTCTGAACCTCCTGCGTTAACATCATTTGAACATCATTTCTCTCTCTCCTCTGGTCTCTTATTCCCTTTCCTCCCTTCTGAACCCCGCTCTCCTTCCTCGTCCTCCTCTCCCTCCTTGCCCCTCACTTCCTCTATCCAGCTCTGTGTCCCCCCCCCCCCTCCCCCCTCCTCTGTCTCCCCCTCTCCTGGTTTAACAGAAATACTTGTTTTATTAAAGCCATCACGAAAGTTAAATGAAAAGATCACTAAGGAGCGATTACCGCCAGGCAGTGAAGGAATAAAACAAAGACCTGCCGGAAGGCTCATTGAACAGTTTGAATGACGGATTTAAGGGAACATTTTAGCCGACAATAAAAATGCTCCTCCTGACAGACACTTCACCGTCCCCCTCCACTACTGATGTTCTTCAGTCGTGTTGCAACCCATCTCGTAAACAGGGCTTCCTACACATAAGGACGGTGTTAAGTCAACAACCAGGTATAGCAGCGAATTAATATCAATTAAAAGGGCAGATGGATCTTCTTGGAACATGTGTGCGGCTGACGTTTGGCCTCCGACCCAAGAGGTTCTCCGCTGTCATCTGGTCGCCAGCCTCCGTCAGTCATTCAGTGGCCCAGGCCGCCTGCTGTCTGTCCGTCCGTCTCTGAGTCAGTCAGACTGAACCTCCTCTCCCCCCCCCCCCCCCCCTCCTCTTCGATCCAGGACCACCCAAGTCTGAACCAGTTGTCGGACAAGCTGTTGGAGAACCACATCTACTCCATATTCGCGGTGGAAAAGCAACAGTACCAGTGGTATAAGGTATACCCCGCTGGAGACACACACACGCTTCCATGCACACGCATACTATCACGAGCGCACAAGGACACGCACAAGGGACTTCCTCTTAACTGCTCTAATTTCTGGGAAAATAATATGCATTGCATTCATCATACAAATGTATTTTATTATCATATTTATGGGTTATTATCATGTTCGGTCATTAGATAAATATACTATAACATTGACCGTATTTTATACAGTCGTGAAAATATTGTGTGATTACCAAATGCTCCATGGAGCAGTATGTTACACGTCCAGTGCTATAAGTCATCAACTGGACATGATATGTCATCAGAGATAAGGGGAACATTTCCTAACACGGGTGTCTCCAAGCAGCAGTGCTACCGCCAGGAGGTCCTCCTGGGATACGTAGATTCCGTGGCGGAGCTCTGTTGTCTTTGGCCAATTAGTCAGGACTATTCCCAGAGACCCCGGGGGCTGCCAGATACAAAACAACTTGGCCCACAAACACAGCGTGCTGCAGCCATTGAAGCGAGCAAACACCCTGGTGCAACTGGGATCGCACTACGCACTCGGTCCACCCCATCCTCATTCTAAGAGCTACATGATCAGAGCCATGTTTAAAGGTCTGGGGGTTGGGATAGAAAGATGGATCAGCTTCCGGCTCAAAAAGGGTTTCCTGACGGATGCCACATGAGCTGGTTTATAATGTGCAAACATCAAGTTCATTGCGAAACGTTTACATTGGATGATGAACCAATACTGTACAACTAATTGTCCTTCATTGTCGATTGACGCATCACAATAGGATAATGGGCCAGGTTGCCAGGTTGGAGATAGGAGAGAGATTCTCACTGGCAACTGCTTACAGTATCAAGTCTGGGGAGGAGGGGGGTGTGGAGGGAGACGACTCGCTCCCATATTGTCACGTTGAGCTGCAGTACCCATTTAAAACTCTCGGTGTCGATGTTGCATATTGTACCTTCTAAACTACCATAATTGGTGAATTGAATCAATAAATCAAAAGTAATGTGATTCAATCTTTCCCAGGCACTGGTGAACCTGCTGCCAGGATCGTATTTGGGGAGGCTGGGCCACTTCCAGGCCCCCAACCTCATAGAGCTGGTGGTGGACGCCTACAAGGTACACACCCCTGGGCGCCACACTTAGACGCCACCTGATGCAGGTAGCGGTGACTAGGATGTGGATTAGGGAAGGATAGGCACCTCGTTCTAGGAGGCCTGCAGGTTACACCCTACACTATTTATATATGCTAATATAAGTAAATAGTACAGCCTTAAATGTTATATGCTATTATTATCGTTATTATATTATAGCTTTTCCCAGTCTGACACTTCACGTGGGTTCCTCACTTCTATTAATGCAGCCATCTCTTGAACAGTGCATGTATTCACACATTGACCACGGAGCATGCTATTCCTGGTCGACTCCACAGACAAAGCCTTTTTACAACAAAAAAAAAACACCCCGTGAATCCATTTGACATGTGTGAGCCATGGTGGTGATGTTGTGCAGTGATCAGAGGTATTGATTACAGCTGTGCAGCGGTGGACTGGTTCGAATGGTTTTCACAGGAAGGACTTCAGGTGTCTCTGGGCGTTGCTAAGTACTGGTGGATGAGGCTTATTGTGTCGGAATATTTCTGGGCGGAAAAACACTTCATGGGGCCGTAAAACAAAGGGGGCAGGAGGTGAAGGTGGAGTAAGTGGGATGATTAAAGCCTTTGTCTCCAGACCTGCGTTGTGTGTTTGAGTGTGTGTTGTGTTGTGTTTGTGGGAGAGAGAGAAAGAGGGGGTTGGGTTCGTAGCAGCCTGGCCTATAATCTTCCCTCAGGCACAGAAGTCCATTGTTTGCTTCGGGAATCTGCCAAATCTACTGACCCTGGGTTACATGCGCACACAAGCATGGACGCACGCACACACACATACATACACATACACACACACAAACACGCACAAACAACTACACGCGTACACATAAGTGCACATAAACACACACACAAGTAACCGCAGCATCAGAACAGAGGTGGCATTCTAATAGCTATCAGATCACTACGGGAACCACAGGTTTTAATTACAGGCGAACACAAAGATGCTATTTCTGGGCTCCTCACCCAGTTGCACCCAGCAGCCCTGTGTATCAAAGCGACAAGTGCACAATGAGCTCTCCGTGGAGACATGTGACAACCCCAATTTATCTGTTTGCTCTCTCCCGTCTGTGTATCCTTCCTACCCTTTATGTTTTTCTCTTTCTGTCTTTCTTTCTTCCTTTCTTTCTTTCTTTCTTTCTTCCTCTCCTTGTCGTCCTAACTTCTTTCCCTCTTTTTTTCTGTCTTTCATGTCTTCCTCTTGTTTTTGCTCGTCCTTCTTTGGTTCCATTCCCCTTGAGCCCACACTGTCAGTAAAAGGCCTTGTCGTTCGCCTGTGATTTATTTTCCTGCAGTGTCATGTCATTACATCTTCATTCGTCAAATACTTGTATGATAATGTCCCTCTGTCTGTCTGTCCGTCTCCCTCTCTGTCTGTCTGTCTGTCTGTCTGTCTGTCTGTCTGTCTGTCTGTCTGTCTGTCTGTCTGTCTGTCTGTCTGTCTGTCTGTCTGTCTGTCTGTCTCTCTCCCTTGCTCTCTCTCTCCCTCGGTCTCCCTCTAGAGGTTGTTATCGGAGGTGGGGGTGGAGGTGCTGGTAGAAGAGGGTGCTGGCAGCAGGTACTGGCTGTCCGTCTCCCCTCTCTGTCCGGAGGGATCCACAGCCAATGCCCACAGCTGCTCTGGGGTGTTACCCAACCAGACGGTAAAATCATGACACGTGCACAAAGGCACACACACGCACGCACGCGCGCTCGCACGCACGCAGGCACTCACGCTTATATAATAATAATAATAATACATTTCATTTAGAAAGCGCCTTTCACGCCACTCAAGGCCACTTTACAGCAGTTAAAATCATCAAAAATACAGAATACATCATCAATAAACAATACCAAAACATATTATATATACATGAACACATCTACAAAGACTCATTGCTAGTATTGGAGTATTGTACAGTGTCCACCATTCCTCTTGAGAACACAAATATTCAAGAAGGTACTCTGAAACCAACCAGTAGACTAGGTCACGTGATTCCACAGCTGTTTCCCCTTCTCCCCCTAATCGGTTTCTCCGCTTGATGAACAACAGAACAAAGAGTTTACACAAGATTTTAAATCCCTTCAAATGGAGCAGTAATATTTGAACAAGAATGGGGCCACTTGAAAACCCACCAATTCAAGGGTTCAGAATTCGCAATAGTTCTGGCTCATCTCAAAACAATACCGCAAGAATGGTTCTGTAAACACGCTCCGCCCCGGAGATAAACAATCACAAACGCGCCCGCGCATATATACACACACTCACAAACACGCACAGGTCCACGTACATACACATGCATGCAGGGCACACACACACACACACACACACACACACACACACACACACACACACACACACACACACACACACACACACACACACACACACACACACACACACACACACACACACACACACACACACACTAACAGCGTTCCCCTCCTACAGGTCTATTTTAACATCACCATCGGCATGCGCTCGTGTCCTGATGAGGACGAAGGTACAGGCGTCAAGGTGACGGTCCGCCCGGTGGGCTACAACGAGTCCACGGTGGTCTGGGTTCAAGCTCACTGCCGCTGCCGCTGCGGGTCGCCGGGGCGGTGCCGCAACCCAGGCCAATCGCAATGCAGGGCCGACTCCACGCCGACCAATGGAGAGGCCCCGAGGAGGCCGGTGCAGGCGTACAGCAGGGACTCTGAGCAGAGTCCCGGAGCGCGGAGGACCCCCTGCAGGGCCGAGGGGGCGGAGCTGGAGTGTGGGGGGCGGGGAGTGTGTGAGTGTGGCAGGTGTGTGTGCGAGCAGAGCAAGCTGGGGGCGGTCTACGGAGCTCACTGTGAGATGGATGATTTCTCCTGCCCCTACAAAGACGGCCTGCTGTGTGGAGGTGAGACCTAGACACACACACACACACACACACACACACACACACACACACACACACACACACACACACACACACACACACACACACACACACACACACACACACACACACACACTTAAGTACTTCCGGTCAATTTTCCCTCCAGTCCCACGTCTGGGTCTGTGGTATGTTAGCGGGATTTCTCCGTCCAAATTGTGTGTGTCCAATCAGCGAACAGAGGGAGTGGCTGAGATCGATGACGTTCAAGTCAGCTCTTGTTGATGAAATTAAAAACAAGAGTGGTAGGACCAGGCTATACAACACCCACACACACGCACATATAAACGCACAAACACGTTCACCCCCAATACATTAGTTATTTAAAGGGTAACCGCCCACCCCTCTGCTCACCTTTTCCACGTGCCCCCCCTATCCTCCCTCTCCCTCTCCTTCATTCTCCCCCCTCTCTTTGCTTCCTCAGGGCGGGGTGTGTGTGTGTCTGCCGAGTGTGTGTGTGACTTGGGATGGACAGGAGAAAGTTGCGGATGTCCCATCACCCCGGAGACCTGCCAGACGTCGGACGGCACCGTGTGCAGCGGGCGTGGCCGGTGCCAGTGCGGAAGGTGTGTGTGCGACACACCCCAAAACTCCGGAACCTTCTGCGAGAAATGCCCCATTTGCCACAGCACCTGTCAATCATACTGGTACCTCCTCCTTTCGCTTTTCTTTCTTCTTACCCCAGTTGCTAAGAAGCAGCCGGTGAACTGTTGAAACAGCGGTAGACTATGCTAATAACAATAGAAATGTCTACAAATAAAAGGAAAATAAATGTCAGCTCAAGACCACTCACTCACTCGCTCTCTCTCCCTCTATTCCTCTCCCTCTCTATTTATCTCCCTCCGCCAGGAAGTGTGTGGACTGCCACCTGGCTCATGGCCTGCTGCAGGGAGAGGCGGGACACTGCAATCAAACTTGTGCTCCATTGGTGGGCTATGTTGATTATATTTCAGGTACAACAAAGTTTAGCCATTAAACCACACCTGTACTATAACATATATATCCAACCATAAAGGAAGAGGGCGTGTGGTCATGTGCTCTAGCCAGGTTTGGCTGGTATTTTAGAATGAGCCGAGAGGAACTAATAAGTTATGACTGAAACCCCAGAGCTGAGATCATTCTACTTTCTTTGCCTTTATTGTTTCCCATAAAAATAACTTGCAAGCAAATTATTTGGTCAATCGGGTACACGATGAACTGGGGTTTACAGGGCACGGACACCCTCAACTGCGGCCACAGCTGTCCACTAGCCACTAGCTAATTTGACGAATCAAGTATGGCTGTCGTTAGGTTGTCAGTGCTTTTTGCGGTGCTGTTTCCACCACAAAAAAAACAACTTGTGTGCGCTGCACAACATCCAGGGCACTGAGCTGTCACTCAGCTGTCATCTGTCAAACTCATTAGCCAATGGGGACACATCCCGCCCACCCATGAGGTTTGTCTCAATGCAAACAAAGGAAAAGCCTGGCTCGCAGATGAGAGAGCAGACAGCGTGAGGTCAGAGACAACGGGGAGGGCAGACATGTTGAGATCAAGTCTGCACGCTTACACTAATCATTTGTTTCCATGTTATACACTTAACTTCTGAGATTTTAGTTTATTCTTGATTCTTTCTCAAATTTTTATTTTTGTTTGTATTTAAGACGTTTTGTCCGATTTTTGTGACACTAATGTGTTTTCTTGCAGGGGACCTGTGGAGTCAGTGTGTTTACATCCGCCCCAGTGACAGGTGTCACTTTAGGTTCCAAGCCACCTCAAGGGCGGCACTAACACAGCTCTACATAAGCACACGCCCAGGTAGGCTACACACGCACACACACAAACACACACACACACACACACACACACACACACATGCTGACAAAAAACGGTTTATATTTACACACACACAAACACTTGCATAATCCAGGTCAGTTCCGCTGCTTCCGATGTGGTGTGAGTGCACCTCTGTGTATTGCAGTCGGACAGCATGTTGTCCATGGGACAGCTGTTTTTCACATTTGCTTCTCTACACATACCAACATGCACACATTCAAACACACGCACACAAACTTTCCTCGAGGAACACTTGCGTAAACACGTCCGTAGTTTCAAAGAAACACACACATGAACAACAAATACACAGGCAAACGCATATACAGACTCAAATACACGCACACGCACACACACGCACACGCACACCACACAAAAGCTTGCCCGAATAATCACATCTGTATTTCTGGACAAATAGAACACACACACAAAATGAGGCATCCTTGTGCAAACGCATATGTGTGGTTCCAGTTAAACAAACACAAACATGCACACACACAAAAAACAAACAAACACACATATGCAGAAAGGGCAGCGACGGCTCAATAACTCCCCGCTGTGATTTTGGAACAGCTCTCCTCATTGTGCTCTTCAGCTCTCCATCTCCCCCGTCATCGACCCCCTCCCCCACACCCTCCCCCCTCGACGGGACGCCTTATTGCCCCTCCCTCCATATCCTCCACCCGTTTGTGGCTGGAGCCAGGTCTCCATGGAAACCCAGCGAGGGAAATGTCACAGCAGAACTTTGGGTCCATTGTGCGCAGGCCAACGAGGCCATCATTCCCACATGACCCCGGAGACACTCCCTGAGAGACAAGGACCTCCCGCTCCTCCGCTGGCACAGCTGTCGCTGACCCATGCCCTGTGTGTGTGTGTGTGTGTGTGTGTGTGTGTGTGTGTGTGTGTGTGTGTGTGTGTGTGTGTGTGTGTGTGTGTGTGTGTGTGTGTGTGTGTGTGTGTGTGTGTGTGTGTGTGTGCGCGTGCGTTCACAGAGTGTGCCGGCAGCTCCGGCCATGTAAGGACCTTCGTTTGGGTGTGTGCTCTCACTGTGTTTTGCGGGCTGGTCGTGGTCACCCTGTCCATGCTGCTGCTGCAGAGACAAGGCCAGCCACCAGGGGGCCCCACCGTGGACCTCAACTACCACCCCACCGGCAAGGTAGGCCCCGAGGAGAACCACACAGGGGTATCCCATGCATTGTCTCCCTGATGAAATCAAATAGTGAAAGGAGTCCTTGATTCAAAACGCTCACTGCTCAAACTACCTGTAGGCATTCTTGTGCCAGATGACTAACCCTTACCTGCTTATCAAGGTCAAGATGACTAACCCCTACCTGCTTATCAAGGTCAAGATGACTAACCCCTACCTGCAAATGACACGGGTAAGGTGTATAAGGGTCGAGGTGTATAATATCCCAGGTCACCACACAGGTTGCCACAGTGATCCCTGCACCAGCCAAGAGAATCGACGAGGAGCTGTCCTAGAGCTGGACTTTGCATAGTCTTCTCAGCACAACAACTGCTGAGTCATCATGAGTTGAACCCACAACCACTACGATACTGAGAAACATGCCAGACAACATCTGAAAACAGTGTCATAGGGACTTGAGTCACACCGCGTCACGGCAACCTAGCTATATAGTGTAGTGTAAAAGTGATACCGGCTGTCTGGAGCTGACCCAATGGTAGGGCTGGGCGATTAATCAAATTTTGATCGCGATTTTGATTTTAGCATGAAACGATCACAAAACGAATAAAATCTATTTTTTTTTTTTTATATATATTTTATAGAAAGTAAGAAAGAATAGCTGGATACATCTCTCTACATTATTTTAGATTTGAATATTTTCTTTTTGCCCATTTGTGTATTTTTTAAGGCAAAGTTCTCAGTTACAAAGTGTTCTTTGGGAGAGACATGCTGAATAAATACATCATGTTTTCAAACTCAAAAATAATCATTTGAATAATCAGGATTTCAATATTGACCAAAATAATCATTATTATTTCCATAATCTAGCAACCCTACCCAATGGTCAAATATGAACACATCATCCCACACAACTGGCTCAGCTCCAGAACAGCCAACGCTCCAGCTCAGTGTGTCTTTGAATAGTCATCCCACCCTTGCTCTCTCTCGCGCTCGCTCTCGCTCTCTTCCTCGCGCTCTCTCTTTTTCTCTCTCTCTGTCTCTCCCACACCCATTGCCAAGAGGAGGGAAGATTCAGTCAACAGCACTACGCTGCTTTGAGTGGGGCAGCTGTCGTTTGCATTTCCCCTCTTCTTGGCTGGCGACTGACTCTCTTAAATGTCCCAGGGATTCACTGCTGTAAGAATGAGCAGAGAGAGGGAGGCCAGTATCTGAGGGATAAGAGGTGATATATTCCAGTTTAAGCTGGATCTGACTAGTTGGAAAAGATTTCTGTCAATGGAGGAAGGGAGATAGAGGGTCCTATTTTAACGGTCTGAAACGCAAGTGAGAAGTTCGAAATGGAAGAAGCTTTGTGGGCGGATCTCTGGCGCTGTTGCTATTATACTGGCGGATACTGACTCTTGTGTCCAACGCAAATCTAAAACCAATGAGAGTGCCATCTCCCGAACCCTTTAAGAGCCATGAGACAGAGACAGATGCATGACCATATGAATTTCAAACTTCAAATGGCTCAGTTTATGGCCAAATAATATGGCCTAATTCACACATGGAATAGTGTTTTCTTCCACAACTTCAGAAACACTGAGTTGTCATGTAAATTTCGGCAAAGAGAACTTAATACATATATGATATGTAGGGGTGTAACGGTACACGTATTTGTAACGAACCGTCACGGTACAGGCACTTCGGTGAGGTTACAGAGGTGTACCACGGTACGTAAATGTGGGCGTTAATAAATAGCGTTAATATGGTGAATGTAAAGGCTTGTTTTGTGATGCGGAATTTAAAACGAGAAGTCAGACTTCCATCCGGACCGTAGCCAAAGTATACTACTCTGACTCTGTAATTCGACTCCGTAACTACGGAGACCCCTCAGCAGCTCTCCGTTGGGATGTCGGATACGCAATGGGGTTGGGCAATCGTCTACAAGCTTCCATCGTCCGATAGCGCCCCCTAGCGATCGCCGATAGTCGATACTATCGGGATGGAACTTTATAATAATTTTATAATAATAATAATTACTAATAATTTATCACTCTGAAAAAAATTGCGGTTTTATTTTTCTAATTTTATCTTAAAAACTATAACGATGGTCTTCCCCTTGGACCAGCGTGAGCCTCCACTGATTTAAAGGTTGTATCAGCGATTCTGGTTGCCCTGACTTCCGTTGCGAGATTCCAAACAAACAGAGCCAGCTAACCCCTCTCTCCCGTGTTTTGAAAATGATCATGGGCACGCATTTTCATGAACGTGCATGAAAATGCAACAGGAATTTGTAGCTACCACTTTGTGTGCACGAGCGTGAAACACCACAACACCCACCCCTTGTCTGTGATTGGTTGGAACACTGTTTATTTTGATTTTGAGGTGTTGGTAGTACCATTTGTTCCTGTGTGCGATCTCGGAGCCTAGGCTGCCTAGAGAGATGCAGTCTTTTGACAGCCTCCTTATGGGACTGGCAGTTAGCGGATCGGGAGGAAAAAGCAGATGAATGTGATACTTTATGTTTCAATCAGAATGGCTGATACAACCTTTAAGTTTCGATACGTCAGTGCCGGCGGCGCTGTCATGATGACACATGAGCTGTGTTCGAAATCGTTCCCTATCACGGATATAGTGCACTATATAGGGTGCTCGCCATTTTGAAGTGATGTTCGAATTATCACTGCTTAATTTCATGCACTATATAGTGCACTTAAAATACCCAAAATTTGAGTGTACATATGATGTTCCCTACGTGTTACTCCCGTATACCACAATGTCACAAGGTCATGTTTTTCCGGAGAAGTAGGAGCTGAATAACCGCGAGAACTAATACATTTAATGATGGAGTCTCCGGCTTTCGTTTAGAAATGTCAACAATTCATTTAGGATTTAACATATAAAATTTAAAAAAAAGAAAAACCTTGATCAAGGAAATGTAACATTAACATCAATACAACCTCCAGCTTTCCTCGTGAGTGCCCGGTTTCTTTACATGATGTGGGCGCACCTGTCTGCGTCACACAAATACCCGGCGCATTTACTGACGCAAATGACGTTTAGAAATGTTCAGCGTAGTGTCCGAATTCTCCTTTGTTCTTTCCCTATGTAGTGCACTATATCATGAACACTATATAGGGAATAGTGAGTGGGTGAATAGGGAATGATTTCGAACACAGCTCATGTATCACAGCTGTGACCCGGAAATGGTGCAGCGGGGTGTAACGTCATTTCGTCGTGCGAGCAGACTGGTAGGTTTCAAGCCCCTCCCCTCTCCTCTCGTAACAGTGAGTGAATACGGCAGGTCAGCGCTACACAGTATGTTTCCACCTGTGCCAGTTAACTTAATTTCCGGGGCTTTGTAAGTTGTAAAAATAGCCACCACAGCGCCATTTTTAAAAAAAAAATGATCGCCTTTTTATCGGCAACTTGAGACGATCGACGATGGAATCCATCTATCGTTGATAGTCGATTCTGGCCCATCACAAATACGCAATGCAATTCGCCACCCGATCTATCTTATATATTGACGACAAAACAAGTAGTGTTGTAAATAAACTTCCAAAGATTTTCAAACCTTATTTGGTGTTGTATTGGTCCTTAAGGTGCAAAGTAAACAATGTAAAAAGTAATTAAGGTGCTAAGTCAATCCGGAGAAGTGATTCCGGAAATGAAGGACCAATCACAATCCTAGGTCCATGGCATTGACGGATAGTTAAAAAATATGTGATGCACTCCGGCTATGGAGAGGGCTCTCCGTGTCTACGTGCAGCACTTTAACATGCACACACTAGGGATGGGCGACGATCGTCGAATAGTTGAATAGTCAGTCACGTAGAATATTGAATAATGAATGTGACTATTGTAGTGCTGAGAGACGGGAGTCGGAGGCAGAGTATCCAGCACAGAGTTTTTAATTAACACGACGCAATAAACAGTACATTCCTCAAGCCAAACCGGACTGAACTGGACGGTCGAGTCCGTGCTAAACACGCCCCCCACCCATAGTTCCGTGGGTAAATTATGTTAACCACCACACAAGCCTCCCCAGAATTCACCCATAGTCAAAGTCCTTGTGACGGAAAGGGGCGACAACCCGACCCCGTCTCGAGCGGATGACAGGGGCCGAGGCAGAGGAAGCAGCAGGTAGGTCGGTGCCGTCCATCTCGGAGGTCCCCGGGTAAATAAGGTCGCTGGAGTCTCAACGGCCAGCGTGGGGCACGGTGCAGGCGGACGTCCCCGGCGTGGGGGTTGCGCCACCTCCACCGGTCTGGAAATGTCCATGTTAGCTGACTTAACCCTATCCCAGGAAAGGTTTCAGTCCTACCCTTGACGTCCACCACCAGGCAAAACCCTGAACGGGCCATCGTAAGGAGGGCGTAGGGGGCCACGGTGGGCGACGTGGCGAATGAAGACATAGTCCACCGCGCGCAGATCGGGGGCAGGTGGAAAGTGGGAGTGCCGTGTTGCGACGTGGGAACGGGCGCGAAAACCTTGGCGGATTCCAGGAGGGAGGAACGTTGTCTGGCCGCCGACCAGGGAACCGAGGCGTCTGGAATAAAATCCCCAGGCACTCGTAGGGCCTGCCCGTAGACCAGTTCTGCCGACGAGGACTGCAGGTCCTCCTTATTACTGCCATTACCCATGGCAGCCTATCTACCCAGTCGCCGTCCTCCAAGCTGTCCCGTAGGGCTGCCTTCATGGAACGGTGGAAACGTTCGCACAAGCCGTTTGCCTGGGGATGATAGGCGGTAGTGCGGTGCAGCTTGACGCCCAACCCCTCAGCCACCGCATTCAAAAGTTCTGAGGTGAACTGCGAGCCCCGGCCCTTTCTGCCGGGGTGGGAAAGGCCATGCAACGCCTCAAAAACGGGCCGGCGCCAGGTCCCCGGGACCAGCGGTCGAGGCTGGCCTGTGGAGACGTCGCACATAGCCTCACGTCCGAGCTGCGAACCGCGACCTCTTCCAGGCGCAAACCCGTGTCCGAATTCCTCAGGGTCTGGAACCCATGGTCGGAGATCTGGTCCATGCTCATGCGGACGTAATCCTGGCCCAGTTGGACGGCTCCGATTACTGTTCTTGAGAGGCAGTCTGCGATCAATTTGGACTTGCCAGCAATGTGTCGGATGTCCGTGGTGTACTCGGAGATGTACGAAAGCTGACGCTGCTGGTGGGCAGGCCACGGTTCCGCCACCTTGGACATGCAGAATGATAGAGGCTTGTGGTCCACGAATGCCGCAAAATCTCGGCCTTCCAGGAGGAACCGGAAATGGCGAATCGCCAGCCATTCGTGGCCTTGAACGCTTTCTCCCTCTCCGCCGTCCAGTCGACAGCCTGGCCAGGGGACTTGTCCTTGAGAGCCCCATACAGCGGGCGCATGACGTGAGCCGCCTGGCGGATGAACCGGTGGTAAAACGTAACCATCCCCAGGAATTCTTGGAGCGCCCGAGCTGTGTGCGGGCGGGGGATGGCAGAAATCGCCTCCACCTTCGACGTGAGAGGGGCGGCCCCATCTTTGTTGATGAGATGCCCCAGGAAGTGGATGGAGGACAAAGCGAACAGGCACTTCGCCGGGTTGATGATCAGTCCGTGCTGGTCGAGCCTCATGAAGAGGTTCGCGTAGGTGACCCTGGTGCTCCTTTTCGGAGGAGCTGGCGACCAGGATGTCGTCCAAATAAACGAAAATGAAGGGCATCTCCCTGATTGCCGAGTCCATTAACCGACTGGAAGGTCTGAGCTGCGTTTTTGAGTCCGAACGGCATACGCAGGAACTGCAGGAACCTGCGAAATAACCCGTAAAGGTCGAGCTGCACTTTTGACCCGCGCGGTCTGTAGGCACTGAATGACCCGAGAAGGATGCACTACCGCCGTCTTGGCGATGTCCGAGGGATGCACCGGCACCTGGTGGTAACCGCGCACCAGGACAACCTTCGAGAAGAACCGCTTGCCCGCCAGGTGTGCTGAGAAGTCCTGGATGTGCGGGATTGGGTAGCGGTCATCCCCACAAGGTCGCCACCCGCAATCTGGCTTGGGAACGATGTGGAGGGGTGAGGCCCAGGGGCTGTCCGAGTGGCGTATAATGCCCAGGCACTCCATGTTGGCGAACTCCGACCTAGCGACCTTCAGCCTGTCGGTGTTAAGTCGTTGGGCCCTAGCGTAGATGGTTGGGCCCTTGGTATCTATATGATGCTCTACACCATGGCCGCGGAAAAGGTGGGTCAGGTTATACTGGGGAACTCCCTGAGCAGGCGCTGATATTCGTCCCCCTCTGAGAGGGAACTGGAGAGCCCGCCATAAGCCGCTTGTCCGTGGGCACATACAAACGAGGAGAAAGTCTGTGCGTCCACCAGGCGGTTGTTTTTGACGTCTACCAGCGGATTGTGCGCACAAAGGAAATCCGCGCCGAGGAGGGGAAAGGAGATGTCGGCCGTGAAAAAATCCCACCTGAATCGCTGGCCTCCAAAGCACAGGTCCGCAGTCTTTGTACCATACGTGCGAATGGGTGTGTCGTACAGTTGAGCGGACCTCAACTGTGGACCGTGGACGCCAGGCACGGTGTCCTCCACCGTAGCCGGCAGGACACTCCTCTGAGCGCCGGTGTCGCAAAGAAATCGCGGCCGGAGAGAGTGTCCCTGATGAACAATAGCCGGGTTGACACGCCTGCACTCACGGCCACTAATGAGCGCAAGCACTGGCGTTTCCCGTCGGTTTCAATTTGCACAGGGACCGGCACCTCTTTGCCTTAGCGCCGAAACGCGCGTGAAAATAGCACATACCTGTGCTGGCACGGCCTTCGGTGGTCAATAGGGCTCTGTTGGCTAGCCTGTCATCGTCCGGGGGGTAGCCACTGCGTGTTGGGGCAAGCACTTCGGGTGCGAAACTCTGAGCAGCTAGGAAAAACCGGTCGGCTTCCTCTGCCAACTCGCGTGGCTCGGTAATCCTCGTGCCCGCGAGCGCCGTCCGGACCTGCGGTGGCATGTGTTGGAGGAACAGCTCCATGAAGAGGAAGTTAGGTTATTCAGCACCCAGCAGGTTGAGCATCATCTCTATATGCTCAGAGGGTTTGCTGTCCCCGAGGCCCCGAATAGCCAACAACCGTTGGGCCCGCTCTGACTGCGACAGCCCAAAAGTCTTCAAGAGGAAGGCTTTGAGGTCCCTGTACTTGCCCTGGTCCGGGGGATTCGCTAAGAAATTCGCCGCCCGGGTCACAGTGGATCTCCCCAGTGCCGACACGACGTGGTAGTAGCGTGTGGTGTCATCCGTGACGTCACGGATGGCGAACTGCGCCTCCGTCTGCGCAAACCACGCCGTCGGTGAAAACTCCCAGAACTCCGGCAACTTGATAAAAGCGTTATTCGCCATGTTCGTATTGGTCCATGAAGCTTCAGCGAGACCCACATCAGGGTCCCCAGTGTAGTGCCGAGAGACGGGAGTCTGAGGCGGAGTGTCCAACACAGAGTTTTTAATTAACACGACGCAATAAACAGTACATTCCACAAGCCAAACCGGACTGAACTGGACGGTCGTTTTGTCTGCTAAAATAGTCCGTGCTAAACACGCCCCCCACCCATAGTTCCGTGGGTGAATTATGTTAACCACCACACTATCGTTGTTTATTACACGGCTCTTCTCAATGCTGTTCAACGCTCCGTTGACTTCCATGGGCCTTCCCAACTTCCAGTGGTGAATAGCGTCCTCGGTTGCTAAACGACGTCAACGTCTTTGGCAGACTATTTCTCTGCTGATCAAAGCTACAAATGCTGGTAACAAATAAATTGTAAAAAGACACACCGTGTGAAGTTATTTTTTTGATATGTCTAGTTCACTGCCGTGGACTATATTATGCATTACGTGTTTAGTATAAGGCTGGGATATACTTTGTTTGAGTTTATTACTGTTATTGTTATTTGAATGCATGGCATAGCCTACTACAGTATTCATTCATGCAGCCCTTATGGGAAAAAAAAAAAATCTACAATCCACATGCTATTTCTATTCAGTTTCACACATATCTTTGACATAATTATATTTAAATTAGGCTAATTGTTTGCATGTTTGTGCTGTGTATAGCCTACGTGTGTAAGCTTATGTTTCAGTCCCGACCTGCCTAGGCACGTCAAAATAGCAGCACCAACTGCTCTATCCGCTAGGGCACCTAAACCTGGATTTTTTCGGTCAGTGGCGCAATGGCAAAATCGATCAGCAATATAGCACCATTTATCATTGACGCCGGAACACACCTCTGCTTTTTGCCGACACACCTCTCAGGGCGCAAGTGTAGTGGTGCGAGTTTGCGCCGGGTGCAAACTAGCAACGAAACATGCGTCGGTGTAGAAAGTCAATTGCGCTGGTTGTAAGATACATGTTGTATGTTTGTATATTTAATGGACTAGCATCATAGCTTACAGGTGGTGTAGAGGACTGAACGGATGCAGTTTATTTTTGTAGATTTAAACAATAATACAAAATCTTAAAACTGAACATTATTGATCATACTATACATATTACAATTTAAGGCAGAACATTTTTGACCACCGATTGAGTGATGCCCGTGTTACAAAGGAATGAGAAGTGTGCTGTATATATATATAGGCTACACTCACCCACACGTCACCGATTTTATGTCTCACCCTTCAGGACCTGTCATTCATCCCTACCACCAATGAGAAGACAGTGACCTACAGGAGGGATCATCCACCCGACCGCACCGGGGAGATGAGCATTCAAGTTCACAAGATAACCTTCCGAGATCCCTGGCAGTGCTAGGCAGAGGTCAGGGTCCAAAGCCAGGAGGACGTGAACTAGCAATACACACCTACAGGGGGCGTTGCAGAGATGTAGCTCAGTGTTTGACGTTCTCGTGTTTTCCGTACCGACTCCGAGTCCCAAACAGCTCAAACTGATTTTTACAACTTTATTTTTGCTTTGACACATCTACCCAAACCAAAACCGTATAGAATGCGTAACAATGGCCAGTATTTTGAAGGAGGGAGTTTAGGAGGGAAAACACACTGATCCACTGCTATCCTCTTCCCCCTCTGTTGCTACAGGGAGTGTCAACAGGTTAGGAATTTCTCCCTCTTTTTGTGTTACCAATGATCCGTTATCTTATTACATCGAAACGTGTGTGTGTGTGCACACGTGTTTTTCTTGTAAGACACTCCAAACATTGCCTCGGATCCGCATAAACATTATCCGGTGTTAGCGCGCCCCCTTTTGGCCAATCGACTGTAATGGCATTGTATTTCCAACCACACTGAACACCTTACATACCTCAGCTCCATTGGCTTGCTACTGGAACTGCATGAAACACTAGAATTATGTTTCAAATTACTTATTTAGTAAACAGCATGTTTTTCTTTATTTTATTTAAACCTTGATGACGTGAATCACATTTTATTTAATTAGGCGTATTGCCTCCAAATGCATTTAATGTGTTCTTGATTTATTTTGGTCAAGAAGACACTTTGTGATATTTTGTCTATTTACCATTCAACTTTATTGCTTATTTTATTTGTCTCCTAATCGTTGTTTGTGTGTTAACATGTTAGCGAAAGACTCAGTTGTTTTCATTTGCCAATAATCATGATAGACTTGCACTAGAATAACTGTTTTGTACTACTGAACGGTCTCACTGAATGAGACACAAGAGCATTATGTTATATTTCCACAGAAGGCGCTTGGGTAAAAGGAGGCCTGATCCACTGTGAACATATCTAACAGGCTATGGAATCAGAATTGTAAATAATCTCTAAAATGGTCAAATTCACATTGTAAGCCAAAGTGAAACCGATCAATTATTTTGTTTTTATTTTAACAACATGTAAACCTTGGCACCTGATCATCTCAAACCAGAATTGGACCGCTTTAATTTTGTGGTTCTGAGGAGTCGAGATCTGAGCCTGTGAAGGCAATGTGAACAGTAGGGTGAAAGATCTGAACTGGGCGAAAACATTCGATTCATGCATTGATGCCGTTCTTTATAAACTGGCCGATGTGAATTTCTAAGACGAGATGAACGGTTTGTAGACAGCGAGAAACGAAATACAGTAACCATATAATTACTGGAAACATATAATTAGGCCAATTAGCATGAGCTGAGTCAAACCGAGCTCACCTCTGCTTTCTGATTTGACATTTCTTTGTTTAGATTACAATCTTTACATTTTATAGACTAACTTCGAGGTTAAAATACAATTAATTATCTCAGGGTTTGGTTTGATGAAGGTAACGAAAGGCGGAAAATAATAATAATGATAATACGAAAAAAAATAATACTAAAGATAATAATCACAGGCCAATTGAGATGTTTACAGACATAGCTGCTTCTCTTTGTTTAGTTTTGAACACTAATGAATATTTATTGAAATGTTTTCTCTCTTAGTTTACGTTTATTTTTGCACTGTGTATTTTTGTATGACCATCGCCTTAGGCTTGCTATACAGTACAGACAGTTAGCAGTGGATGTGCTTTCTGCCAAATGAATTTCTCATGACCGGGCATTGGACTTAAGAGTGACAGCAGCACTTTCCTTGTAATTTTGTTGTACATGTACGTTACTAGTTGTGTAGCATGCAAGTTTTACATAAATTAAAAAAGATTTTCTAAATCTGTTTTTCCAGTGTTTTTTTTCTACTCCTATCATGCATTTACCTTATTAGGAAAATGATCCAAACTAGAATGGAAAGGAAAACTTTAATCGAATAAATGAACCAATATTAATCACATGGAAATTCAATCCTTTGGTCATTTTATGGTTAAAAAACTGGCTTGATGGGAAGATTATAGATGATAGAAATTCATAGCATGCCATATTCTGTGTTTTGGGGCAAATACACGTTGTATTGGCCTCTCCAAAGAGATGAGGCTTTCCGATATTATTTTCAGTGAGAATTCACCTGCAGACAGTGACCATAAAGTATCAAAGCTGTATCTAAATTATTATATATAGATTATATAAATTCTATATTTATATGTATCAATTCATATTGAGCGATATTTATTTAGGGCCCTGTACGATTGATTTAAAATGAACAATAGGTGGTGCTAAATTCATTCATAACCAACATTTGCGCAAGGAATACCGTATTAAGAATATTTCATTTATACATTAATGCTCTCCTTACTTGATATTATATTCCATTTTTTTTTTTTATCGACGAGTTTATTTTAAATATAGGCCTATAAGCAGTTCAAAAACAGGTTACTAGTTTTTAAGCAAAATCGCCTTCAATTGTTTGCCCCAATAGAGATATTAAAGTGTAGGTACTACATAGAGGCTAAAATACTAAAATACAACCAGACGATATAAGTCATATCCAGTTTAATTGATTTATGAGATATACCACATATGTCCAGTGTAACTAAAACAACAAAGAGAGAATGTTCCAAAATAAATAAATAGACATTATATTTCAAAGTGCCACATATCAAGACAGAACATGACAAAATTCTCACTATGGGAAAAATGAGCCCAAAAAAAAAAATCTTTCATAAAATCAGAAAAGTAGCCTAACGCACGCAGTACCAACACGGTCAATGACGTCATCAGAAACCAAATGGGACATTAAAGATGAGGTAAGGACAGTTTCCATCCACAGGGGAAGCTTAGCATTAAAGTGCCCAGTTTTCTGTTCCTGTCCTAAACTAAAAAGCACTCTCTTTTTGATATTGCAAATTTTCTTGCAAGAGTCACTTGTTCTTGTTAATTTTTGTGTTCCGATTAATCAGCAGAGTTGTGTGGGTTGGGGCCCAGCCCTGGCTCCTTAGCAGCGTGCAGCAGCAGCTCCGGGGACTGGTGACTCGGGCTCCCGGACGCGCTGTTCTCCGTGTCGCTCCCCCCTTTGCCCAGAGACCCCCCCGGCGCCCCACCGTCCTCCGAGCCGTCCGCGCTGTGCGTCCTCGCGTGCTTGTTCAGGTGGTCCGAGCGCATGAAGCGCTTGTGGCACACGGCGCACTCGAAGCGCTTCTCCCCCGTGTGCGTGCGCAAATGCCGCTGCAGCTCGTCGGAGCGCGTGAAGCGCTTCCCGCAGAACAGCCAGTTGCAGACGAACGGTCGCTCGCCGGTGTGCCAGCGCAGGTGCGCCTTCAGATGGGACGTCTTGCCGTACACCTTTCCGCAGCCAGGGATGTGGCAGCTGTGCAGGCCTCTCCTGCGCGGACTCGTTCCGCTCGGCCCGAGCCTCTCGGCCTCCTGGCAGTTGGGACAGTCGCATGTGGCTTTCCCGGTGTAGCGACGCGAGGAGGACCGCGAGGAGGCGGGCAGCGAGAGCACCGCGTTCTCGGTCAACGCGGAGGCGCCGATCCCATTGGAGTCTGAATAGGCGCGCGTGATTGAGGGTCTGAAGCTTTCCAGGAGCTGCGGCTTGACGTCGGAGAAGTTGGCCTGCAGGAGATGCTGCGGCGGGCCGGGGCTCAGTGCGGCGTGGCCGTGGGACAGTGGGCTGTACTCTGTGCTGTAGCCGTTCATGGGAGATGGCAAGCCCACCGGACTCTGAGTGTCCACCCAGCCCGCACTCATGTCCCACCAAACGGGAGATCCGTTGGAGACGTTCCCAACCTCGGGCTTGAACCACGAATCATAGTGGTGCGCGGGCATCCTCGGATAGATCCCCGGTATGCCGTCCACAGTCGTGGGAAATTTGGACAGAAACATGGAGCGCTGCGCGTTGGTGTGTTCGTGGACGCCGCCGTCCGACGACACGGCGCTGGGGTACATGGAGAAGTCATTCCCAAACGTGGAACAGGGCGCGGACACGGAAAAGGCGCTGGAGAAGGCGGACACGTTGACCCCCTCGGACAGCACACCGCCCGCGTTATTCCTGGAGGAGTGCGTCCCGAGCGATGAGAGGTTGGCGCCCAGGCCGGAGGACATGCAGGGCGCCGCTCTCCTCCACGGGAGGAAGCCCTTGGTGAGCCCCGAGGTCCCGTCCGACAGCGCCGGGGAGGACGAGGGGCTCAGGTCTCCGATCCGGCTGCAGGTGGCGGCCAGCATTGCCAAAGGCGCGCTGCCCAGCCGGGGTTCCTCCTGTCAAACACAGAAAAAAAGTTTTTTCGTTTTTCGTTATTCTTTGCACCGTGCGTTTTAGCGTCACAATAAGCGCTTTATCGAAACCGATCTTTTTGCGGGCAGGTCGATAATGCCAATTTAAAACTATAGGCCCACTCTGGTATTTAAAACTAAATTCTCAATCGCTGAAATTCATAACACCTTAATAACACACTGTGCGATGTGTTTTTTTTTAATCTGGCTCTATATCATGGGGTCGCCTGATTACTTTTGAGCGTTTGTTTGAATATAAGTCGCTATTCTGCTGCCTAAACCAAAATTTGTTGGTAGAAAATAGGGATTTCTAAGACTCTGACAAGCATCCGTGTTAATGCATGCAGTCACTTGAGACACCGTTTAATTGACCAACTATTAAAGTCTTGATCTATCGTGACTGTCAATAAATCCCAAAGAGGCCTATTGTAGCGCTGCACCTTAAAGAACAGTCAAAAAAAAATATTCATTCAGCCTTCAGGCTACTGGTACAGTGTTCTGCAATTTATCAAAATATAAAGTTTAAATAAATTCAACCAAATATCAGAAGAAAGTGTACTTACCCCAAGTAAAGTAGCAGCCATGATGTTTAGCCTACCTCGCACGTCTCAAGTGTTTTCGCTTTGAGTGAAGAAGACAACTGCTTCCTCCCGCCTGACTCTCCTGTAGTTGTAGTTTCCCTGTCGCTTTGAAGGGCCGCTGACTACCAGGGGACCAATCACAGGCGCTCAATCCGCGACCCACGCGTAGGCCTGCTCTAGATTATTCAACTCGACCCGAACGGACTCTCGCGACGTGAACGCACTCAATCCACCTCGGCAGAACGCTACTTAAAACGTGTTGTTGGTATTAATAATAAGGAATAACAGCGCAGAGAGCTCCCTGGCCGGGGTATGTGCTGCTCCTTTGTTAGTTCTACCACAAACACGTTTCAAACCGCCGCGGCTATAAGGGATTATAGGAGGGATGTTTTTTTATTGATGTTTGGTAGCTGGGGAGAAACAGAAGTTGATGGATCAGCCCGGTCGTGATAAACCTCCCCGGCCCCGGGGGGCGGATCCGCTCGGGCCCCGGGCCAGGAAGGGAGGAGGAGGCGTGGGTGGGGGGGGGGGGGGGGGGGGGGGGGCACTACCTCAACAATTTATTATTCTCATTTTTATCGCAGTCAAGCAATTTTGTATAGCTTAGCAACTACTCTTGAAAAAGTACCTTAATTTAAACCTACCCGTTCCTACAGGTGTTATCACCCCCCTCCTACGTCTGTCTGTGGCTTATTCATTGAGTTGAGCAACTCGTCGTCAACACCTTCACCGGATGAATGTCCAACCTGATGACGTAGGGGGCCCACCTGGTCTGGAGCCAGGAGGCGTCGTCTCCTCCCGAGACCGCACGGATCTTCGAGCCTATTTGAATTTCAAATGTAATATTCAAATGGCTTTAATCAATTTCATGTTATGTTATGTTAACAGCTTCCCCATACATCCTCCATCATTCTTACATGTAGGCCTATGCAACAAATGAAGATAATCACATTAGGTAGCCTACTTATTCACCTAGGTGTGCGGCCTACACACGCAGGCCTCGGTGTCCTCTTCATTTCCCAGCCTAAGCAAATGGTTGACTTCATTTTTTAATCGTACCGTTAGGCCTATTTCATCTCATTCTAAGATGTCTTATGACAAATGTACTTATTGTAAGTCGCTTTGGATAAAAGCGTCTGCTAAATGTAAATGTAATGTCAAGTTCAAAAGCTTTATTTGTCCCACAGGTTGCCATATTAGAAAATTGTCTTTGAATGAAGGCAGTCTGTTCTCTTATAGTTTAGGCATAACAGGCGAGGACTAGGGCTATAAGCCTGTCATATAATGTACACGTTATGTTCAAACAAAACCGCTAAACATTGTTCATTTAGCCTCTGACGTTTCCGTTCAGATACAGGAGCTGGGACCTCAGCTCTCACGCTCCTTTCTTTCTACCCACCGATGGCCTCGGGCGCTTCCGAGCGCACAGCTCTAGTTTACTGTAGGCTGTATTCTCCCGCTCGAGCTGATCACCACCGTCCTCGCGAGCTCCTCCGAACAGATGTCCGTGTTTTAGAGGCATTCTTTTCCCACAGTATTTGTGTGCGTGTGCGTTTAAATGGCCCCCCAATGAAACCCTGTCAGAAGCCCAACCTGTTCCTTTAGTGGCTATAATGACCGTGTTATAACGCGCCACCGCACGCCGACAATAAAGTTCATCTTGTGCTTTAATTCTAATCTCTCCCCAGGCGCGGCGAGGGAAAAACACAGAGAAAGGGGCTTAAAAAAAAAGGACCCTGCAATTCACCCAGAGCACTGAGAAGTATTTAATTTCTCCTCGGTGTTCCCGTCGTCTTTGTGACCCCAGTAGTCACGGTTGTCCGTCAGGAGGGCGCGCTCGGCCGGCATTTTGTTGTAAAACGGCGCTATCGGACGGTGGCCCGCTGAGACAATTAGTGCAACAGAGGAAATGAAAAGATACACCGCTGAGCAGGACATGCGATATATTATTTCACAGTGATTAAAATAAAATAAGCCTAAATAGTAGCCTAAATTGTGTCGCAATAGTCCTAATCCCCCTACCCATGAAGTTCCCATATTAATAGTTTTTAGTGTTTTAGTTTGTTTTGCTTTTTTAACGAGGGAGAAGTCTTTCAGGTGCATTGTGTCAGGAGACGCCTCGAGCAACGAGTGCTTAGGCCCACAGCTTCCTGTAATCACCGAGGGCAAGTCCGACATCTGTCAACGCCTTTGATGAACGATGGCTCAGCAAGAAGATGAAAAATATGCTATGGTGACAAAATGTTCACGTCACATGACATGAATGCTTAATCAACTAAATCTATCTAGTCCGTCCAGTCCAGTCTTCCAAATTGTACCTGCATTATAATAATGCACTTGTCTTTTTCTTTTTCACTGTCCATTCAAATCCTTCTTTGTGTGTGAGTGAAAGAAAGAGAGAGCTGTCACTCACACACACACACACACACACACACACACACACACACACACACACACACACACACACACACACACACACACACACACACACACACACACACACACACACACACACACACACACACACACACAGGTCGTAGAGGGCATAACTCATCCGTTTATTTGAAAAATGTACTGAATCCACGGGAATGGTTGTAATTACACATTGTGAGATGTTC
>OLKM01001178.1:0-30000 GCA_900291075.1 Melanogrammus aeglefinus | reverse complement strand
TGCTAAATAACAAGTTAGTTAATGGAACAAAATCTTGGTTTCTAAGTTAAATGTTCCTCAATGAACTTCCGAAAATGATTTGTAATATGTTTAAAGGTAAATAGTCTATTCTCCAAACATGGTTTACCGCCTCCTGCAGTGCCGAGGCGGTGGTCCCTCGGCAGTGGGAAGCGGGGCTCAAGCGGGAGACATTCACGGCCAACAATCCCTTTCTCCTCCATGTCCTGGTTTGTGTACTTCAGGGAGTCAAAGCCAATGTTCCTTTCCCCCCAATTCCTTCTTAACCATGGCCGAGATAACCCCAACTACACTCTCGTTGTGGAAATACAAGTGACGTCAAAGAACCGGCGTGTTATGCGCCATAACACCAAAAGCAAACACTTGCGTTACAGTCAGTGCGTTTACATGACCCTCAAGAAAATCTAATTATTGGGTTAGTCCAACTATGATTGGATTATTAAGATGCATGTAAACACCTTAGTCAAACTATAATCGATTTGAGTCGAGTTACTCATAGTCGAATTAAGACACCTAGATTATTCGATTGTTAGTCGAATTAAGTGTCCATATACCGGGTCGGATCGCATTGATTTGGATTTTGCGTTCTGCGCATGCTCAAGACTTGTCCCGTAGGCCGTGATCCAGAAGTATAAGGAGATGATAGTCACGTTGTTGTCGCCGTCGGAAAACGAGAGACGGCAATTTATTTAAAAAGGTGGCGAAGACGATGGAGGAAGCCGGTCTCGTGCAAATGTAGTTACCCCCCTATAAGAAGTGTATCATCATCAACATGCATTCAGTACAAACCATGCTTCTGTTATGACAGTAGCTTATGTGGGTGCGCAAGAATGGCAGTGTGTGTGTGTGTGTGTGTGTGTGTGTGTGTGAGTGACTTCAGCGAGTGATTGGACGAGCGAGGAGACCGAGCGGTTGCGCGTGTCAGTTTAGTGAATGAACTAGTCCGGTTGTGTCTTTGCAAAAGAAGTGTACTGTTAAGTTAGTGGAACTACGAAAAAAGTACCCAGCCTGTGTCAATAATCGGTGGCTGCTTCATTCCGACCTATAAGCAGACCCACTGCCGGTCAAACCCCCGAGAGAACATTGGCCCTGGAGGGAACGTCTCTCCTGTACTCCTCGACTACGGTCTGGGGGCCGACAGCAACGTGCAATACTTCGATTTCAACCAAGGCTGTATTAAAAGTAGGCCTACATGTCTTTCTAAATGTCAACGAGGTTGTAAAGTAGTAACTTCGGGCACATCTGTCAAATTAAATCTTTTTTTACGATCTTTATTCATTCATTGCGCCGCGGCCGAACTGACGGGGATATTCTCTGATATTATGAATCTTAAAGACTACGTCAGGTTCTCCGACTCTCTGGTACTTTAGCAACAAGTAAATACTCGTAGTGAGCGTTATCTCGGCCATGGTAGAGAAGGAATTGGGGTAAAGGAACTTTGGCTTTGACTCTCTGAAGTCCATATTGAAACGCGACATAGAGGAATAAGGGATTGTTGCCGTATGCTGGACAGCTGTCAGTTCACTTCGGGTCCATTTCTCCAACGCTCCATTGTTCCGTCCTCAGTCGTATGCGGACTCCTCCGGCGGAACTCCTCTCGCTGCTCCGCCGCCGGAGGAGTCCGCATACGACCGAGAGTCGGAACAATGGAGCGTCGGAGAAATGACATGGACCCGAAGTGAACTGACAGCTGTCCACTAAACATCTTTCTCGAATGCTGCGGCCGCCTGAGTTAGTTGTTGCTGGTGACGTGAAGAGGTCAACCGGTGGCTCTATTACTACTGGTTGAAATGGGCACAGCGCCACCTATCGTACCGGGGTAAGAAATGCTCCGGCCAATGAATCGATTTTCTCACCGCCATGGATACTCGGACAATTTGCAGTTGTCCAATTGAGGAGCATAGTCAAACTATGTCCTTAATCGGATTAAGCTGTGCATGTAAACGTAGTAAACGAGTGTGTGCACGCTTGCATGGCCATCTCTCATTAGCGGGCCAAATTCTCTGGGCGGGCAAAGCAGAGAATGGGGAGGAGCTTGGATCCTTTATGACGACATATGAGACCACATTCCAAATCAGCGCGCTTGAGCCTCCGTTTCCTTCAAAGGCGAGCAGAACACCTAGTGCTCGTTTTACACCGAACGCAAGTTTTAGCCACTTGGGGACCATAGGCAGGCTCATACTCATATTTATGGTAGAAAACCTCATAAAGTGAGATTTCATGCCATGGGACCTTTAACAAACGTGCTTCAGCACTATCCACTTCAACACTCAGCATCTCAATCACCTCAGGCCTTCTCCAAAGGGAGTTTCATTTACATAGGTTTCTCACTTTATGAATCATTAACAAAAACACCAGCCCAGCCACTCCTTGCACACAAGAAACCATTTCATGTTGACTTCTGCCTTGCAGGGATCGGTAATTAAGATGATAATTGATAATTGGACGAAGAAAGCGTAGGGACAGGAAGGGTTTGTAGGTAGGCCAGGGAAACTATTCAGTACAGACTTAAAGGTCAAGGTGTTACCTCATTGTTGGAATAGGCTATTCTAATGTTTACGTTTAACATTATCTATACTCATTGCACTGATCAGTCAGTTTCACTTTATTATCGTTCTCCTCTCCCATATTGTATGCTATAATGTGAACCTCTTCATCTTGAGAAGAAGACACAACCAACGCTTTTACATCAAATCTGCGGAAGAGAGGTATCCGACGGGTAAATATTAACGATATCTTGATGTGACATTACTATGGTTTACAACAGATGTAGGGGAAGGAATATCCTGTACGTAATTCAAACTTGGCATGGATGTAACTGACAAGCTACCCTTCACCCAAACAGCACAAAGCAGCCTCTAATTAGCCTGTCATTACCGCCACAGTGTGCCAACTGTCACAAGGCTGCGTCTGCTGCGGGAGCCGCACCTCGCACAACAATGTGGAGGATTGATTCTTATTAGCTTTCTTCAAGCAGTACTTGTGTTGTACAAAGTAGTCACCAATCTTAACCTATTGGGCTATATGTGTCTACCGCAGTGTTGGTTGTTTGTTTAAATACTCTTAAATACTGAGTGTTGTTGAGTGAACTGGGTGTTGAGTGTGCATTGGTGTGTGTGTGTGCTTGTGTTTGTGTCTCAGCATGCGTATGCAAATTGGCGTGTGTGCATATGTGAGTGTGTGTGTGTCTGTGTTTGTAGGTGTGTGTGTGTGTGTGTGTGTGTGTGTGTGTGTGTGTGTGTGTGTGTGTGTGTGTGTGTGTGTGTGTGTGTGTGTGTGTGTGTGTGTGTGTGAGAGAGAGCACTTGAAAATTATATTATTGTGTAACACCAGACAATTTGAAGTGCTGGTAATGAGATCGCCATATGACTCTCTCTCTCTCTCTCTTTACAGTTTACACACACACACACACGCACACACAGACACACACACACAGACACACACACAACCTCACACACACACACAACACACACAACACAACACACACACACACACACACACACACACACACACACACACACACACACACACACACACACACACACACTTAGACACACACACACACACAGACACACACATACACATACACGTATACACACACAGTAAGAACAACATAGGAGTCTGCCAGGACATTAACTCATGGCAGACGTCATAAATCTCTCAGTCTATCCACCTTAAAGTTTACAGGCGGGAGACACACTGACGCCAAGCAACTTGTGTGACAAACTTATAATGAAGACATGCATTGAACGCACAAAGGCTCTGCATGTGTGTAACCGAAAAAACACGTTTGTACACCGGCATCCACTGACTCAGAAATACTTGCGCATTGACGCAGCTTATTTTACGTAACTACACGCTCACACACATCAAAATAATAAAACAGGTACACACACCAACAGCTGTGTGTCTTTGCATGTTGCACTCCAACCTTCTGTGTGTAATCATGAGAGGCCCGGGGTTTGAAGTAGTTTCAAGTGGACACTTCAAACACCTGTAAACCGTGCGACGGGACCACGGACAGGCATGTTGGCCCTCCACCCCCGGAGGGGCCCCGGGGGTGGAGGGCCAGCCCTTCACGTAGAATGGAGCCATTCTCTCATGTCAGTGTTGCCAAAACCTGTGGATCGTGACCCGAGATCTTTGATGATGCACATTTGATTAACAAGAAAAATATTGAAATCCAAGGCCAGGCCAAAATGTTTGCTTATGGCTGCTGATTTATAGGGCCTATAGCTCAAATTAATAAATACCAAAGAAATAAAGAACCAAAATTAATGCCTCCTATTTAATGTAATAACCCAACCAACACTACCCTTGTTAATAAATAACCAGGCGAGTTACACATGCTTGTTGTGTGAGCATATTAATTGAAACATCATAGGCATAAACAACAGGCGCCAAACTCACGACTTGGGCCTGAGGCAGGGTGAGGTGCTAAACATTTGATTTATTGTTGTGTATCATAACAGTGATCTTTACCGGAAATGTTACACTTCAGGGTTGCGTTGAGATATACCTGGTTGGCAAAAGTCGCATAGGGTACTGACTGAATAAGCCTGTTTTCGAAGAAATGTTGTTTTGGAAGTTTATATCGCCATCTAGTGGTGAGTTCAGTACAACAGAACTCGAACGTGTAAAGCAAGTGTTAGACAGTTCATTTTAATTTGTGGTTTTCATTGTTTGTAAATATTACTTAATTGTAACTGTCCACTTATTTCATCATTTTATTTAAATGTTTATTATTCATTGTTTTTTTCTTTTTCTTCACTTGTTCGAAATAAATAAATATTTTCAATTCAATTCAATTAAAAAAAACATTTTATTTTTATACTTGGAAATTCATTCTCTGCATGTAACCCATTTGATGCTGGGGCAGCGGACTGCCTCCTCACAGGGCCAGGGAACCCCTCCAGGTGCAGTACCCTGCCTGTTGGCACGGTGTGCTAACTTGCATGTTTTTTCTGGAAACCGGAGCCCCCAACCTGAACTCGGGAGAACATACAGACTCCACATAGACAGGTGTCCCCCACGGCTGGGGCTCGAACCCGGATCCTTACTGCTATTAGGGAACGGACCATTGACCCGTGTTGTACCTTTACTGCACAGGGGAGACGTTCTCTCCAGGGCCGATGTCCTTTCGGGGGTACCCTTCACTATAACCGGCAGTGGGTCTGTTTATAGGTCGGAAGACACGGGCACGGATTCTTGGCGTTTGGTACTTTATTTAACAGTACACGTAGGCCTATACTCAAAAACACATCCGGACTCGTTTAGTTCCTGCTAGACTGAATCTCGCGCAATCGCTCGTTCACTCATTCGTCTACTCATTCGCTGACGTCACTCTCACACAAGCACACAGACATTCTCGCGCGCACACACATACGCCACTCTCGTAACACCCGGTTAGGAACATTCTGTGTGTATTATCTGTTATTTTGAAAAATAAATATCAATACAATTGGAAATTATAATAGATAACACAATTAAGGACACGCCATTGTGAAATGTTACATAGTAGTGAAGGTTAACATTTTCTCAATGATACAATGAGAACTTCCAAAGATTATTTAGTTAAAAAAACCTTTCCATTCATGATTGTAGACTAAGATTAATTGTCTTCTGAATCAATCACTAATCATTGGTTCCTCTCGTCTCCCCACATCGATAGGCGCACATAAGCACCTCTTCAGACTTCATACCGTCGCCTAGCAACGCCCTGCCGAGTGGCCCAGGGGGCGGGACAAAGAGGGTTGGCTTCCGCTGGAATTACAGGGTTAGCGTGTCTGATAGACAGAGGGAGAGAGGGAGAGAGAGAATATATATATATATATATATATATATATATATATATATATATATATATATATATATATATATAAATATAATATATATATATATATATATATATATATATATATATATATATATATATATATATATATATATATATATATATATATATATATATATGTATATATATATATATACATATATGTATGTGTGTGTGTTGTGTGCGTGGGGGGGGGGGGGGGTGAGCATGCCTGCATGCCATTCTGTGTGTTGTGTGTGTGTGTGTGTGTGTGTGTGTGTGTGTGTGTGTGTGTGTGTGTGCGCGCGCGCGCGTGCGTGTGTGTGTGAGCATGCATCTGTTTTTGGGTGTGTAAATGTGTGTTTGCTCATGTGTGTCCATTTTTATATATGTATGTATGCAATGCAGCTATTGTGAAAACATGTGCCTGCTTCTGCCACATTGCTCTGGTGAGCTGAAGGAGAGAACCCAAACCTTGTTATTTCAGACCCCACATTCTCCTAGTAGCAGGCCATTCTCAACTGCCTCCAGCGCTACAAAACACCCCCAACCACCCTCTGCTGCCCCTCCTTTACAGCGGCCATGGGCTGCTGGGGACAACAAACAAACTGGTGTTAATACCAAGGTTGATGAGAGAAAGTTTAGATTCCTGCTCCGTGAACAAGAGGATTGAAAGCTGTCAGTCAGGTGACAGTGTCTATGGTCCCTTCTTCAATTTAGCATTAGTTTAGTCTTGTGAATTTATAATAGCGGAAAACAGCAGGCTTAAATTAGATGTTGTGGCTCTACACTGTTGAACATATGTTAATACTACAGTACAACATGTCCTTTAGCAGGTTAAATGTTATAAGCTTAATAGACAAGAGCCTCCATATAGACATAAATATTTTCCGACAGGGATCATTATTTCTATTCTATGTTTCAGCAAGAATGTCCATTGAGGACTACTTTCTTATTCACCAAATTATCCCACGCCTCCTGCTCTTATTTGCCCAACCCCCACAACACAGAATTCCCCGCCCATCGCCTTTTACCTCTCAAACCAACGTGACTAAAAACGAACACCGCCGCGCAAGGGCATCATGGGAGCAGTAGTCCTCCGCACCGGCTCGCGGTGGAGAAGGCGAGGCTTCTCTAAATACAACTCCCATCTCGACCCTCGCACGCGGAATCCTGTCATCCAATCTGAATAAGTGGGAGGAGCGCGTCCGCCCACAAAAGCCACAGCTTTCTCTCTGTATCTTTGCTAAATCAATTCTCCAAGAAATAAAGAATTCACACCAAATACAGATCCGGGTAGCGGTTATTTTTGCATGAAGAACGGCGACAAGGTGCACTCCGGGCGGCGAGAGGAAACCCTCGCGACGAGGAGAGGAGCCGAGAGGGTGTTGGCCTGGTGCTTAAATGGCAGTGGGTGGGCCTCTGCCATCACACAACGCCAACTTCGCCCTGGACATAATTCTCCCAAAGCCTAATTTGTTAGTTTCTGGACCATTCATGCGTTCTCCGAGAAGAGGAATATTCGCCGGGCTGTGAAGGGGGTAGGGGAGCGAGGACGGGGCTTTTCTCCGTTATTCGCCGTTACACCGTCTTCCTTGGTACCGCCCTTCCTGGCGGGTGGGTGGTTTCGTCAAACGGGAAGATACGCCACAACCCAGAGCCAACCATTCGCGGAAAAAATAGAGGCCGTCCTCCGTTTCTGCCGCCTGCCTCCGTCACTATCCCCGTCCGGCCTTCTGTCTTGAAGTACACCTCTCCCTCGGTATATTAATGCGTTATGAGCGGTAGGTACCCTCCCCCTCCCCGTCTCCACCCATCTTTTGCCGCCCGACAGAAAGGCTTTTTGATGCATCTGTCCCTTTTGATGTGGATGATGAGACGACTGGTTAATTATATCCACGCTTGATCCTCATTTGTGGTGTGATTATTTGCAATGTCTTGTGGCAGAAACATGCTGACCACTTACAGTGGCGTGGCCATGTTGTACACTTTGGACTCTAGGCAAATACACTTATTCAGACATGTAAATACATGATACCTTAATCTGAACATGATCCTGCAACGAAACTTTTGTTTCATTTTGCAGACTTGAAGAAGGAAACATCGGGAACAGAAGGAGTGAAAGCAACTAAAAAGGGCAAAAGTTCTGGATCCCAGGTACGGAGCAGAGTTCAGTTTGCAGAGCCATGGATGTACTGTGGTGTGTGCGCCAGCACTGGGGGCGTTTCTCTGCTGTGCTCACTTCCTGCTTTTTTTGGGCTGCCTTGTTGAGACAACCAGCCCCTCTAGCCCTGTGACTAGTCTGCAATAGTTCTCCTACTAGCCTAGTACCACTGTGTTTAAACAGGCTGTTGCGGAACGGCCTCAAAATGATTTGCGCAAGCCTATTTTAATGTTTTTTTTTGTTGATTGGCTTTTGATGGTTTTAAATTGGCATTTTCTAAGCACATCTTATGTTGTTTAATAAGTACATTAGTTATAGTGGTCTTGTTGATTCCACTGCCATTATGGTCCTAAAAGTCAGTGTCTACTGCACAGTGTAAGAGGTATGGGGCATTTTATGGCGGCCTGGTTCCTTTTAAAAGAAAGAATGAGGAAGAGAGAGAAAATGAGAAGGAGGTATTTTCTTCTCGTATGCGCTGAGGAAAGAGAAATGTGGTTCTCACACGCCCACCCATTCCTGCTTCCTGTTACACCGCCCACCCAAAGTGGCAGCTCTCTCTCTCTCTCTCTCTCTCTCTCTCTCTCTCTCTCTCTCTCTCTCTCTCTCTCTCTCTCTCTCTCTCTCTCTCTCTCTCTCTCTCTCTCTCTCTCTCTCTCTCTCTCTCTCTCTCTCTCTCTATATATTATGAATCTCTCTCTCTCTCTCTCTCTCTCTCTCTCTCTCTCTCTCTCTCTCTCTCTCTCTCTCCTTCTTCTCTCTCTCTCTTCTCCTCTCTCTCTCTCTCTCTCTCTCTCTCTCTTCTCTCTCTCTCTCTATATATATATGAATCTCTCTCTCTCTCTCTCTCTCTCTCTCTCTCTCTCTCTCTATATATATATGAATCTCTCTCTCTCTCTCTCTCTCTCTCTCTCTCTCTCTCTCTCTCTCTCTCTCTCTCTCTCTCTCTCTCTCCCCCCACCCTCTGTCTCTTATTTTATTTTCTCCCCCACTCCCCCACACTGCCCCCCTCCCCCACCCAGGAGTCTTCGCAGCCCTCTCCGCTGGCTCTGCTTGCGGCCACCTGCAGTAAGATCGGAGGCCAGGGGGGAGTGGAGGGCGCCCAGCAGCAGGTCCAGCCGGTCCAGCAACAGATCTCCCTGCAGTCGGCCCAGCTCCAGGGGGGACAGTTTGTGTTGGACGCGTCCGGGGCCCAGGCCCTGCTGCCCCAGCAGCTGGAGCTGGTGCCCGCCCAGTTCACGGGCAACGGCTGGCAGATCATCACCACTGCGCCCGCCATGGCCAAGGAGAATGCCCACCAGCCGGTTGCGGTTACGTTGGCCACCACCTTGCCGTGCGAGAGCTCTCCCGGCGGGCGCAAGGTGAGGCGGTCGGCCCCTGGGCCACGTTTGCATTTCATTTCGTCTCCATCTCGCTACTCTTGGAAAGTGTGGACTCTGACTTGTCTTCATCCCCCTCTGGTAGATGAAGGCGGTAGGCGGAGCTAACAGTGTGGCAGCCAATCAGCAACAACAATTCCAAATCATCCAAGTCCAGAACATGCCCAGCGCGGGGGGCGGCGTCCAGTACCAGGTCATCCCCCAACTGCAGACCGCCGACGGCCAGCAGATCCACATCAGCCCCACGCAGACGGCCTCCATCACCGGACTCCCGGAGCAGATGCAGCTCATCCAGACGCAGAGCCAGGGCCAGACCATCCTGCAGCCGGCCAACCAGCAGGCCATCCTCACCAGCTCAGCCAACCAGGGGGTCCCGCTGCAGATACGGCCTGCCCAGTCCTTCCCCATCCAGCTGCAGGCCCTGTCGGGTTCCCAGGCTCCGATGATGACAGTACCCATCAACCTCGGGGGCATGACCCTAGCGTTGCCTGTTATTAACAATGTGGGAGCGGGCGGGGCCGTGCAGCTCATTCAATCCGCAGACGGAACTTTTTCGTTCGCCAATGGCAACCAGCTAGTCACCACGACAACCGTATCCGGGACGGGTACAACCGGTACCATAACAACGGTTGCCGGCAGCGACGGGATGTCAGACGGAGGCCAGGTGGTGTGCGCCGGGTTGGACGGTGGAGGAGCAGAAGCACAGGGTCAGAACAGCGACATGGACTCTCCGAGCATAGCCAACGGGCTGCAGAACCAACCCGACATGAGCGGCACCATCCAGCAGGTGATCCTGGGCCAGATGGGCCACCAGGTTGGCCACCAGGTGCTGCAGCAGATCCAGCTGCAGCCCCAGGGCCAGGCCTCCGGCCAGCAGCCCCAGCACATCCAGACCCTGCAGCTGGCCCCCGGGCAGACCCTCCAGCCCATCCAGGCCTTCCAGAACCCAGCCCAGGTGCTCATCCGGGCCCCCACCATGGCGTCCAACGGACAGATCACGTGGCAGACCCTGCAGCTCCCCGGGGGGATGTCCCTGCAGGGCGGCCTTGGGGCCACGTTGCAGCAGCAGCTGACACTTGCCCCCGTGGGGGGCGGGGCTGGCCTGGGGGGCGGAGGGCTGGTGTCCTTGGGCGGGGGTCCTCTCACGCTGAGCGCGGCCCAGATCAACCCGGGGTCCGGGGTGCAGACGGTCAGCATCGCCGGGCTGGGCGGCGCGGGGGTCCAGATGCAGGGTGTGCCCCTCACTATCACCAGCCTGCAGGGTAAAGTCACGCCATGTCACGCCTTAGTCGGCTACATGCTAACCAGCTATGTTATACTATGCACAGAGGGATTAGCTACACAGGATACATCTGCAGCATTTCAGCTGCACTGTACAACAACATACAATAGGTAGCTATTGCCCTGTTGGTTTAACTCTTCGTAAACAGAAAGCAGAAAGACAGCGTAACACTTTCTATTTGGCTCTCTTCCTGTTTTGATCTGTGGAGGTTTCAGTAACACCAATCTTATCAATCATTTACTCGTAGCTTGTAGCTCTACTCGTATCAGTACTTTCTCAACCTCATGGGGATGCTGTTCCCTTAAAGACAGCTGCACACTCCTTCTGAATCTCATCTAAACAGTGTTCCCTTTGGGTCGGTAACCCTCAGGTCAACCCCAGGGTCAAGAGGGGGTCAAAGTTCAGTCGCCGCCGGTGACAGTCACCTTGGGCAACGTGGCATCTGTCTCCTCCATGAGTCCGGACCAGCTGGTCCAGAACTCGTCGGACCAGGAGGGCCCGCCGAGCAAGAGGCTGCGACGCGTCGCCTGCTCCTGTCCCAACTGCCGCGATGGCGAGGGGAGGTAACTACCAGAACACACACACACACACACTCTCACACACATTCACTCACTGACACACCCACACACACACACACACACACACACACACACACACACACACACACACACACACACACACCACACACACACACACACACACACACACACACACACACACACACGCATACAGGTCTCAGAGAAGGTGTGCGCTGCGTGAGGGCAGGTGATGATTAGGTGGGTAAATTGTTATTCTGGGCGTCTGGACGACCAGGGCTTTCTGGCTGGTGCAGCTGATGTATTTCTGCCTCCTGCCCCATGTTCTTTTTCTGCTGCTCCAGTGGTCCACTTTCACTCAGACACGGGTTTAGTAAAGTGAGCTGTGACGGTACACCAGGTTCACTAGTGCGCTCTGTGATGTTAATCTGTTCATGAAGCCAAAGCAGAATGGAGAATAGTTTCATTGTTTCGTTGAGGCAAGATTCAAAATACATACAGTAGTTACTTGAAACTCTTTTTTTATTGCACCCAAACTTTTGTATCGATTACCAATTTTTTAATAATTGCATATATACTATCCTAACTGATCATAATCTCTTAAACTGAAAAATGTTGATGTGTTAAAAGTAGGTGGACACACTATGCACACACACACTACTGATTTGAATACTAATCACACACATGCGAACACACCTGAATGCTGCCAACCAATGTTTCCTCTAAGGTGTGCGTCTGCGGCCGCGCAGGCCAGTCAAAGTGGCTGCGCAATTGGTTTTTCAGGCCGCACACATTTTTCAGACCAAACTAACTATTTTTCAGGGGTTGAAAATCTGAGCATCAAAGGCGATGTAGGCTAGATAATAAACATTTAAGATACTGACAGGTCTGACAACCAAGCCGGCTGTACGGTGCTTGCGTGCCTGCTGAGTGTGATCGCAGTGTGAGCGAGCGAGAGAGAGAAAGGGAGGGAGATGAGCTTGGAGCTAAATCCGTCCTGGTGGCCCCTGAATTTGGTGGAAGACAGGCCTATCACCAGCCTGAATCAGCAGTGATGGGTCGAGCTGCAGAGGCTCGATCACTTCCAGAATTTTGCGAGATATGCCAGTTGAACTCATGTCTTCAGTCTGAACAAAACCAACTGCCTGCTTAATTTTTGCCAGGGGAATATACCGAATAATGACGGCTACAAGCTCACGTTTTGCCTGGTCTTCATAATCGGCGATCAGCGCATACTATCTTTCGTTGTTTTCATTGAACACACTTTTTATTTTACACAGCAGAGCTGCGGCAACCTCCAGCAAGTTATTTTGCGTGTCTGTCTAGTCTCAGAATGCTGCAACCCCCTATATAGGTTCACCCAATCAGAATTAAGTGCTGAATATAAAAAACATATTTTATAATGTCACACATTTTTGTGTGACATTATAATATGGGCTATTTTTTCGTTCCTTGAATTTCAAACTGTCAAATTTTGCCCTTCTGATAGGGTGGGCCAGCTGTCAATCATAGTGGCGCTAGCCCACGTTGGCGCTAATTTGGCCATGTGCCTGCCATGGCGAAAAGAAAGTCAGAGTAGGTGCCCCAGAAAAAGGTCTGCCTAACGTTAAAAAATTAGTGACTAGATGAAATAGTCCAAACTGACACAAAAGATTGTCCAGGTAGAATACAACTTTCAGACATATTTACATATGAAGAAAGGAGCGGCGTGATCTGCAAATTCTGTTCGGAGGCAAAAGTGAAAGGAGAGTTTGCTCGTGGGAAAACTTGGTCCGAGGGGAAGCTTGATTACCTAAAGAGTCATCTGACACAGAAAGTCCATGTAGACACATTGAAAACATTAAGATTAGACATGTGAACTTTATCAATCAACTTCTCACCGAAACTCATGGATCCCGAGATAGACAAATTCAGAGAGCACGATCCAACCCTGAACAAATAAAAATATTGATCGACAATGTAATGCTAGCAATTAATACCAACATGTCCATGTTATCAGTTCAGGATATACACGATCATATGGCAAAATGCGTCGACCTACCTCAGAGCTGGAGAAGCAAAGCCACAATTATGCTTTTGAATTTGTGGAATGTATCAACTCATATGAGCAGACTGATAAGCAGCATAAGAAGTGCTTGTGTCCACACACTAATTGTTGATGAAAGTATTGATATCTCAGTGCATAAGATGCTTTTGCTTTACATTTAGTTTCGGGAGCAAAGTGATTTCAGTTACAAGACAGTTTTTGCTGGAATCATTCAGCTTTCAGGATGCCTGCAGAAAACATCCTTGATGCCATTACCAAGTTCTACGCAGACCATGCGCTAGATGTGAACAAAATGGCAATGTTTACTTCAGATGGTGCTTCTGTCATGGTAGGCAGACATAAAGGAGGGGCTACTTTACTGAAGCGTCAGGTACCGCACCTGACTGAGCAACACTGCGTGGCCCATAGGGGGAAACTGGGGATTGATGACGCATGGAAAGATGTCCCTATAATAAAAGAGTTAGAAATGCTACTCAGGACAGTATACTCCATGTTTTGCAGATCATCTGTGAAGAAAGCCAAATTCACAGAGATGGCAGAGGTTTTGGAAGTGGATTCACGGTCTTTTAGGCCTTTCAATGAAGTGCGTTGGCTGTCACGCTACCAAGCTCTGCACACTTTTTTGCAAAATTTCAGCGCAATGACCTAATGCTGCTCCAAAGAAACTGTCTCTCATTGCATAATACTGTCATAGAAAACTGACCGACACCAAGTACAAATTTGCACTCTCTGTTCTAGCAGAAGTGCTTGAGGAACTCGCTCAGCTGTGCACCTGCTTAAAGCGCAGTAACGTTACGGTTATGGATGGGCACTGCATTGCCAGAGCGCAAATACAGAAACTACGTGGGCAATTATTATTCTGTTTGTCCATGAAGTTTGTGAGAACTTGGATGCCCCCATCCCTGAAAATGGGAGAGTGGGCTGCCTTTGAGCTGGACACGTTGGATCATGCAGTTGGGGAGTTTGATCATGGGCTGAATGACTTGATCAATCTGGTGAAGAAGTTCGAAGCGCTTCTCTGGAGGAAGCAGACGCTACGGTCCGGGGGCACATTTGTCAACAATAAACAAATTCAAGTTCATGGTTAATAAAAAAAAAGGAAAATCGGACTGCTCAAGTCATTTTCTGAGATTCTAACCTGGAACTTCTTCTTTGCTGAAAAGCGAGCATTTTTTCAGATCTGGTACAACTTCTTGACATTTGTTGCACATACCAAGCATCTAGTGAACGTGGTTTCAGTCTAATAAATGCCATTAAGACAAAATGGTGCAACCGCCTTGAAGTTTTCCATTTGGACAAACTGATGAGAATTAAATCAAGGCGAAAAGAGGGTCCTATAGACCTTGACAAGGTCAACAACCAGTGAAAAGGGGACAAAGACAGGCGAGAGAAGATTTGAGGTAGAAATTTCCAATATTTCAATAAGACCTATTGGGCATAATGTAGATCAAAGTGATCTTGATTACTGCAACATTTTGACATACGTTTAGTCATTGAACCATGTAGGTTAATTCTGTTTTAATAAATATATGCAGTTGTTTCATGGAATAATTATTGCGTAGGCTTATAATTATTGTTAAGCACTGCATTAGCATTTTTCTTTCAATGTAGTTCCACTTAAATGTTGTACCTGCTAAGAAATTAATAAACACCTTGGATACTTTTATTTTGTATATCATAATCAGTCATAACCAATGAACCATTCATAATAACCTCTCTGAAACCTTATTGAAGTTCAACCAAAGATCCAACCAAAGATTAAGTTCAACTAAACACCATCACTAAAATGTTCCCAAAATTGAACCACAATAAAGGATATTGAATATATCTCAACCTTGTAGACATATTGATGCATTTGCTGTCATCCCTTGGAATCCCCCTTGGTTAACGCAGGTTTGTGGTCCTTTTCGGCGGGTCCTGTGGTTGTGAATTGCTCACAGTGCTGAGATGTGTGCTCAGAAAAAATATCAATTGCTCAGCGCTGAAAAGTTTAGAGGAAACATTGCCGCTAACCACAATGTGTGTTTGTGTGTGTGTGTGTGTGTGTGTGTGTGTGTGTGTGTGTGTGTGTGTGTGTGTGTGTGTGTGTGTGTGTGTGCGTGCGTGCGTGCGTGCGTCGTGTGCGTGCGTGCGTGCGTGCGTGCGTGCGTGCGTGCGTGCGTGCGTGCGTGCGTGCGTGCGTGCGTGCGTGCGTGCGTGCGTGTGTTTTGCAGGAACAGTGGGGACCCCTCCAAAAAGAAGCAGCACGTGTGCCACATGGAGGGCTGTGGGAAGGTGTACGGCAAGACGTCCCACCTGCGGGCCCACCTGCGCTGGCACACCGGCGAGCGGCCCTTCGTCTGCAACTGGATCTTCTGCGGGAAGCGCTTCACCCGAAGCGACGAGCTGCAGCGGCACCGCAGGACACATACGGGTGAGTAGGGCGGGGTCGGGGCTGGGCGTTGGGGGGCGATACGCCATGCTGGCCATCTAGGCAGCTTGTAGTAGCTTGTACGGTAGTAGCTTGTAGTAGCCAGCTTATAGTAGCTTGTACGGTAGTAGCTTGTATTAGCCAGCTTGTAGTAGCTTGTACGGTAGTAGCTTGTATTAGCCAGCTTGTAGTAGCTTGTACGGTAGTAGCTTGTATTCGCCAGCTTGTAGTAGCTTGTACGGTAGTAGCTTGTATTCGCCAGCTTGTAGTAGCTTGTACGGTAGTAGCTTGTATTAGCCAGCTTGTAGTAGCTTTTAGTAGAACGCTTGTAGTCACTTGCAGTCACTCGCAGTAGCTTGTAGTAGCTTGCAGTAACTTGTGGTAGAAACCACCTTGTAGTCGCTTTCAGGAGGTTGCTGGGACTCCCTGGCCAAAGGGTACTGGGTTTGGATGACCTGAACGCCTGAATAACAGATTTAATAACATGACAAACCCTGCCTGCTTCTTCAGCACATACGTTTCTGAACACACGTGGTGTGCAAAGTATGAGCGCAGGCCTACTTCCAATTATTCTAAAGAGGGTTGGAACATTGTGAAAAAGCACATTTCAGGGCAGGAATAGTGTCTGTGGGGGACGGATCACCATGAAGAGAAAAAGCATCGCTTCCGTTTCCATTCATACTAGTCCAATCAGACTTACACACACTCCCCAGTTTGTTCAGCCCATATTTGATGTACATCACCTGTACATATACTGTATGTGTGGGATATTCAGACAAAATGTATATGCATAGACGTTAAAAACCAATTAATAACCGAATACTGAATAGAGATTTGAATGCGTACCAGATGACTATCCAAAAATTCCAATATTGGGGCTCAGCCCTGCTGAGTAGTAGTCCTAGTCGTCACAGCATTGGAGGCAGTAGAGTGCCAGTAAAGGATGTGGGCTAAGGGAAGGAATGAACCCCTGCAGTTTAAAGTTCTCAGTAGATCAATTACTTCAATTAATTGGTCCCGATTAAATGAACATTCTGTACAACGTACACCGGTGTAGAATTGTCCATTAATAAGAGAGCTACTGAAGGTAGGAATACAGCTCATAGAAAATAAAGACTGAATCCATTGGATTGGCATAAGAGATCCTGGAACCACTGGAATACGAGGAGGCAAATGGAACGAGACCAGAGTAGATCTTGTGAGCCTCTGTTTTGACCTTAAACATGATCAGCATTGACCTCCCGTTCAGCTTCATAAATACACATGGTCCTTTCCTTGACAGCCAGGCAGGAGACAGTGGCGCACACGGCCACACAAGTCTCCTCATAATAACCCTTCCATTCAAACCTTCAATCTAATCAATGGATTTGGATGGAGCAGCTCGTAATAACCACCTACACACCTTGGGGTAACATAGGGGCCCCCTAAAGTTCCCTCTCTCCGTCCCACTTCCTGGTTCATTTGTCGACCCTCCACCCATCGTGCTCTGCCCCTTTTTTTTTTTATCTCCAAGTGTGGGAAGGGGACCTCGGGGAGGACCCAGGCCTAGGTCAGGAGATTAAATCTCAACACTGGCCTGGGAATGCCTCAGGATCCCTCCACATCAGAGCTGGTCAATGTGGCCCGGGAAAGGGAATTCTGGGGTCCCCTGCTAGACCTGCTACCCCCCGCATCCCGACCCCGGATAAGCGCTTTTGAAGATGAGGATGAGGAGGAGCTTTTTTATTGTAGAGTGAGCCAGACAGGAAGGTATGGGAGAGAAGGCAAGTCAAGCAGCAAAGGACCATGGGCAGGAATGGACCCCGGGTCGCTGCGATAGGGACTGGCCCTTAACAGTATACGCGCTCAGTACGGCCCAGTCCTTAATGCCACTAGCTTTACCTGGTGAACCACCGTGGAGCCCCCTTCTAACCCTGAATCCCTCCCCATCCTCCGCAGGCGAGAAGCGCTTCGAGTGCCCCGAGTGCTCCAAGCGCTTCATGCGCAGTGACCACCTGTCCAAGCACATCAAGACCCACCAGAACAAGAAAGCGGGTGCGTCGGTGGCCATCATCACCACCGAGGACATGGAGGAGGACGACGAGGAGGCCGGCGGTGTGGAGGGTCCCGGCAGCCCGCCGCGCATCGTCACCGTGGCAACGCTTACTCAGGACTCGGACCCGGCAACGCCCAGTGCATCCAATCACCTGGCAGAAGACGAGGAGGAGGAAGAGGAGGAATTTGAATAGACATGAGGGCCCGCCCAGCCTGCCCAGAGGTCTGTGTGTTGTCGTTTGTGGTCCCGTGATTCAGCCCAGAGGGGTTTTGCAAAAAATTTGTATATTTTTGTTTTGTGGAATTTTTGTGGAAAAATACTCAAAAAGAGACAAAGAACGTGAATGATGACCGAAGTAAAAAAAAAAAGAGACCCCCTAACAATAATAATAGTAACTAAACAAAATCTAGCGAGTGTAATGGGACGAGATTTGAGTTTGAGATTTGTGAAGTAATGAATTGCATAAGACTTGATTATATGGTGGATTTATGGGTATTACCCAAAACTAGCACAACCCAAAATGGAGACCCCTCCCCCACCAGATTCTACACCACACCAATATGAAAAGACATCATTTTGTGTTCGATTTTTACGATGAACAGAATCTATCTCTATGCACACTGGGGGGTCTCTGCTTGGTACCATTTGGACTTTAACGAGGGTCAATCAGTCTTGGGATGTCCTGTGTGCACTTCCCATATGCAAAAGGTCTGTAGAATATATACAAGTTATAAAATATATATATATATATATATATATTTTATAACTTGTATGTATGTATATATATATATATATATATATATAATATATATATATATATATATATATATATATATAATATATATATATATATATATATATATATATATATTATATATTATATATATACATATATTATGTGTGTGTGTGTGTGTGTGTGTGTGGGTAGAGATATTAATGGATTTTTGTTATTTTATTTAAAGCATTACATTTTATTTCCATTGGACATTTCAATTTCCGATTGTATGCAGTTTTCATTTAGTCCATTATTCTCATTAATAATGACTGTTTTAGTTCAGTAGGGTTTGTACTTACAATGTTCTTACAATGTTCTTACAATGTTCTTTCTTACAAAGAAATGTACATACCTTTTGCACATGGGATGTCAGAAAAATGTCAGAGAGTGGATGGAGTGTGTGTGTGTGTGTGTGTGTGTGTGTGTGTGTGTGTGTGTGTGTGTGTGTGTGTGTGTGTGTGTGTGTGTGTGTGTGTGTGTGTGTGTGTGTGTGTGTGTGTGTGTGTGTGTGTGTGTGTGTGTGTGTGTGTTAAGTGTGTGTGTTCCAAGTCCCGTGCAGTCAGAGAGGATCAGACATAAACACGGGGAAAAGGTTTCAGTCGCCCTTTGAGTTTGATCCTCTGGTTCCGTTCAGGTATTGATGTTTCCATAGAGACCAGTCAACTGATAAACTGTTATTCAAGCAAAGAAATCAGAAGAGGGCATAGGTCTAAAGAAAAAAAAAAGTCTAGCGATGAAAAGAGCACATATTAAAAGATAAGATTTATAAAATAAAAATGCATTCCTATGAAGGCCTGCTGCTTGGCCGTTAAATGAAGATGTTTCTATACAGAAGAGAAAAACAATCTAGCTTTCTACAACTTGGTTTGTGTAGTGAAGGCAATACTATTAACGACAATCCTAACGAAATTATGTTTACATTGCCTAGGGTGGGGGGGTATGCTTCTTTTTTTTTCTGAATACAGAACAAGTCCGCCCACCCAGGCGAACACGCATGCGACAGCAGTGCTGTCGTTTTGTGTGGGTGGGTTTGGGGTGGGACTTAAAACACCTGAGCCTTTTTTTTTGGTGGGTTTTGAACAGAGGTAGAACGTCTATACGGCTGTACATTCGCAGAGTTTATGCAAGCGGGTTTTTACGTGAGTGATGATAGCTGCATGGCGTTTGGTAGATAATGAATAATGGTTTCCATTCCGATTTCACCTCTGCGAAAAAAAAGGGTTATTTTAGTGTGTGTGTGTGTGTGTGTGTGTGTGTGTGTGTGTGTGTGTGTGTGTGTGTGTGTGTGTGTGTGTGTGTGTGTGTGTGTGTGTGTGTGTGTGTGTGTGTGTGTGTGTGTGTGTGCGCGCGCGCGCACGCTCCCTCTGCTTGCACCTTCGGCCACTTGTGTGACTAAAGTACAACAATGCCTTAACACAAGCTGTAATACTGCGGAAAGTGGACTCTGAGGTTGTTTGCAAACCACTAGACTAGGGAGACCTTGGTTGTGTGTATGCGTGTTGTGTGTGTGTGTGTGTGTGTGTGTGTGTGTGTGTGTGTGTGTGTGTGTGTGTGTGTGTGTGTGTGTGTGTGTGTGTGTGTGTGTGCGCGCGCGTCTGTGTGTGCGCGTGTGCAAGACAGCAAGCGATGATGAAATGGCACAATGGTGGTATGTTATGTCCAGTAGTCTCCGAGGCTGTCAGACACACATGTAGCCCCAGCTAAGCAACACTCAGGGTAAGGGAACACACCCACCCGGGGCTTCTACTTGGTGCTGTGTGGTTCTGCCTCTGAAGAGCGGATCGGAGCAGAGGAAGGAGAAGAACCTGGTGGAAGAAAGGCCGATGAATGGAGCGACATGTCTGGGGGATCGGGGAGGGGCTTGTTCCTGTTTAGCGACGGGGATGTTACGATGCGTTTTTTTCTGGTGATGTTGCTTCATGTTAGTTCCGTGCGTGACAAATTTTTGATTAAGATAATCGTATCTATTTCATTTTATTTCCCCCCCTTTCAGCAACCTCCCCAAAAAAGAATTAAAAAACCCATCTGCTACTTTATTAACAGGGCCCATAATATGTTTGTTATTATTGTTCTTTGGTTGGTATCTTTGCCTTTTTGCTGGAGTTGTATTTGTGCTCGTTGGATCTAAGGTTGTGTGTACGGCATGTTTCAGTTGGTTGTTCTTTTGTTTTGCTTTTTGCGGTAGTGCTGCTTTTCTTTTTTTAAATAACGACTGACCAGTTCTTCTCTGTGCGCCATAATGTGTTTTTTGAGAAATAAATAAGAACGCAAAAAATATATTGTTTAAAAAAAGTAGATGTCTTTTTCGTAATATTTAGCGTTGACTTTTGTTTCATTTATTTTTTTTTGTTGATATTTTATAGTGACATCTCATTTGTAAATCTTTTTCTAAAATGTTTATCTCCATGACATTTGATAATGGTTTTTTGCCAGATTAGCCTTAAAGGCTTTGGTTTATTGATATTTTTAAAAATCAGTTTGTACAGATGTGTTTGTCAATGAATAAAAACAGATACAAGTCGGAAAATAGAGAAAAAAACGTTGCCTGCATAACACTTGACAATAAAGTGACTAAAACTGCCCTTTCTGTATTTCTGGAATATGTGCTTAGATCTTGAGTTACCAAAATCGCTTAGATTGAATCATTGAAATTAAATATAAATAATTGACTAATCATATCTCAATAATGTCACAAACCCAAATCCTGCAGTGCCGTCCGTATAGCGTCCTCTCTAATGTCTTTGTCCGTATATGGACTCCCTGGCTTTCTCCTTCTGTCTCCTGTCGTTCTCACGCCCATCGGCCCTCTAATAGCCTATAATCTCTCAGCCTTCGGATAATAGGGATGATGGTGCATCTGCAGCAGCCGGAACCGGAGGGCTGTGTAGGGGTCTTGTTATTGAAAGGTTCTTCTGGTCACCTGCCCTGTGTGCCCAAACACACAAGACAACGGTGATGCTGTTCCAGGATTCAGGACAATTTACTCACTCCTGGCAAGACTATTTTTTTCAATGAAAAATATTAACTTGTAAATGTATAATATGACAGAATACTATAATTTAAACTATAGAGGCGGTTTCACATCGTTTAGGCTGTGAGCAGGCATGAGTAAGGGTCCCCTAGAAAAGGTGCTTCCATGGCGCCTTGAGCAAAGGGGTTCAAATCTGTGTGTCAAATCTGTGTCTATCTGTGGAGATATTGATAAGGTTAGACAAAACCTTAAATGAATGATCGTCACAGGAACTCAAGGATGAAGAAGGTCTTACCTCAACCGGACCCTGAGGAACGGCACTGGACACATGATTTAGGCTTGGATAAACCCCATTGGAATTATTAAAGAGAATAAGCCTCTGCTAATGAATCCCTAAAATCTATCAGATTAAATCTAAAATTGACATAAAAGAGTGATCAAACATCTTAAGTGTGTTTCAGTGTCTTTTCAACATCCACATGTCTTCTGAGGCGTGACTCAGGCCGTCGGCTTCACAAAGATGAACGCTTCACAAAAAATAATGTAAAACATGTATAACAGTCTCCTGATGTTCTCAGCATGGACCCTATGCACACACCCAAACATATTCCATGGGAATGAAGTGAACCCCATGCTGGGCCAACTGACCACCTTCTGACCTCTTGGTCTCCAGCAACAGCCCAGAGTACTTCTCCCAGCTCCTGGGTCACGGTTATGAGTGGACCTAGCTGTGTCCTACAGAGGCGCTCCCTCCAGAGTATCTTCATTCCTTTATGTGGATATGCTTCCATATCTCATGTTGTCATTTTTTTTATTGGCTGGCCTTTTGTGTTCAATTTGATGCATATATACTCATGCATTTACTAGCGTGACCCTACTTCAGCAGGGCACCCACTTCAGAAATAAATTGCTTTCAGCATCGATAGTTTTCTGATCTGAACGCTGAAGCACTGATGTCAATGGTAAGAGCAACCCCTGTTGGTAAATACTGGCATTACATCCAATTATATTCGATAGACAAAGCTAACCAACCATATGTGAATGGCTTGTTTTTGGGAAGGAAGAGCCTTGAGGCAGCTCATGACATTCTAGCAAAGAAACAAATTTTGGTTTCTCTGTTAACCAAGTATGCCCATTAGCAGAATGTCAAGGGGTTATTAGTTACCATTTGCCTTTCATCAAGTTAACATCAAACTAAAAGACAAGACAAAGACTGATGAAATCGTTCCATTGATACAATAGTCCAATACTTCCTTTTTCTATGCTATCCTTTATTAAAACCTTAAAGTGTATTCAGTATAAAACAGCTTAAACAGAGTAAAGCCAGTTGCATCATTTAAAAATCAAAAAAAACTACCATAGAAGGGACAAAAGTACAACTTAGTCAAATTAAAAGAGTACCACAACAATCCCTGCTCTTCTTACAGTAACAACACATTTACAGTGTAGGCATGTAGCAAATTACATTCACCAACATGTTGACATAACAGCACTTACAACACTTAACTTGTGCATACAACAACAAAAACAATAACAATAATCGTCAAGAAGGGTCCGTCGTTCAGGGTTGGTTCTAGGATCCAGTGGGGGGGGGGGGTGCAGATCCTCCTCCTCCCTCTACTGCAGCTCCTTCTGAATGCTGTGGGAGACATGAAAAGTCAACTCCTGGTCATGTTTCTTCTGCTTGCACTTGTGGGGAAACCTGGAGAGCATGCGTGTCTGATCCCCTCCCTCAGGATTCAGTCCCGTGCGTCGTCGTCTCCTCTGGCTACAGAAACTCCCAAGGTGCTCCCTCAAAAGGACACGCTTTCTTTGTAATGGCCAGGTTCCCTTACCTCTCCAGGTACTGGTGGACATTGTCGTGGCCGTTGTAGCGGGCCAGTCCGACCAGGATGCCCGTGGCACAGCGACCCTCCCGCTTGCGACACAGGCTGCAGTTGCACACGCCGCGGCACAGCGGGCAGGCCCAGGTCTGGGAGAGAAGGGAACAGGTGGAGGTCTGCATCATGTCAGGTACCGTGGATTTCAATAGGCCATCATACGCCTGGGGACCATACGGCTGAGCTCAGGCACCCCTCCCCTTGAAGACAGATTTCCAGCAGACCTTTCCCAATCAGAACCAGTCATCTTGTATTGGGGGGGGGGGGGGGGGTTTGATACGATGGCCGTGCATGGAAGCACCCCATTGGCGCCCTGATTGGGTCGATCAGTCCTTGCATCAAGGGTAGGGGTGTTAATGATAAGTTTTGATCAGACGGACAGCTTGATCTAACGGACAAAAAAAATAATTATTAACCGACAATGTACGTTTTATGAACCATTTCTAAAATGAACGGGTAGGGTTTGCTGTGCATTGTGGGTCTAGAAATGGCAGTAATGGTGCCCGTTGGACATCCGTTTGTTGGGTCGCATCATTTGTTGAAGGTAGGTCTGGCTGAAGTGCAGGAATTAAGAGCGAGAGCCCATCAGTTAATATTCTGTTGGTTGAAATTAAATGTGCATCATGAATAAAAACTATTAGCTACAGATTCATTTAAACAGCACCATAGACATCGCCGGTCATTATCAGAAATAAGCCCTTTCAGGGCGAAGAAAGACACAACCGCTGCGCGTCGCTGTCCTGTTCGCCCCGTCGGGGCTTATTTTCTCGATAATGACCGGCATTCTAAACATTATCTCTTCAATCTCCCGCTGCGTTGGGTTTGCCTTTGTAGGCGCGTTGAGGGGAGGAGCGGGCGAATCCGCCGTCAGTGCGTGTGCATGTATGACGCGCAGGTCAATCCAATATGTGGTAGTGTACCCGCGCACCCTTGGCCTTTATGCGCGCTTGTCTCTGTGTGCGTGTGTGAACGAGAACGACGGGGACAAAGAGTGCGATGCGGGGACGAATGAATGGAACGATATTTTAAAAAAATCCAAAAAAAAAAAATCGCTTAAAAAAAAATATATATATATTTTGCGCTCGGTGTTGATTCAGTGGCCCTGCGCCACACATTGGTCTATGTATGGAAACCACCGAGTTTATTCTAAAAACAACGAAACATTTGAAACCATATTAATCCAAATGCTTCGAAGGGCCCACACTGAATAAAGTGGATCACGCCCCGAGCTGCCCCGAGGCTTTGAGGCTCCCGTGTCCCATTCACTGTATTGATTCACTATTCATCGGTGGAATCACACATTAAATAAAAAACAACTAAATGGTTTGTGTTTATTTTGTGCCTTTAAAATAATACCTTTGGTCATTTGTGAGTCACGGGAAGGGCCCTTGCCAGCCCTGAAGCCACTCGGCTCCAGTCCAAACACTCAGTAGATTCCCAGTAGTCGATCATGAAGGGTGTGCAGGTGTTTTACTGACCGGGTCGAGCAGCACCTCGCGGATGTCCTCTCCGTAGCGGTTCTTCAGACATGGCCCACAGAAATGACCTTTGACCCCCACGCAGGACCCGCTACGGCACACCGTCTTAGTGTCCAGGGTCTTCTGGCGACACTGGTGACAGGAACTGCCCTGGATACCACACAGACCCGAGACAGACTCTGATCAGCCAGGCCTTACACCACAAGGTGGCACACAGAAACACTGTCACCAGCTGATCCAATAAAATACAAGTCCATCCCCCCTCCACCAGTCCACACATTGGTAAGCATATGGTCAATAACGCACAAGAATTCTATGCGGGGACTTTTATTTTGAAACCTTGAAATCTAAGCAGGACACAACATTAAAAGGACCAGGGTGGTTGTTGCAGCAGCGACTCACGTGGTCCTTGTCCCAGATCTTGTCTTTTGCTCGGAAGGCGATGTTGTTCAGGTCCTCGGGGGTGATCTCGTCCACGGAGCGCACCACGTATCGCCCCCTCTTGTAGCCTCCACTCACCCGCCTTTTCTTGGCAATCTTCACGCCGTCCTCATCAACCTGAAGCAGACCCCCCCCACCCCCCCTCTGGTCACACTTTACGCCATACACAGGCCATATGGGGGGGCTCTTGTATCCAAAGGGCCTTGCAGCGCCCTGAGCCCATACAGGCTCAGCAGTAGCCAGCACCACGACTGATTTCTCATGCCTATTCTCCTCTTCGCCCTGATCATTTAGCAGATACCACACACACACACACACACACACACACACACACACACACACACACACACACACACACACACACACACACACACACACTACCTCCAACAGTCTCCTGATGTCTACGGTCCTGGGGCCGTGCCCACCTCCCCTAGTGGACTCAGGCTTCTCCTCCACCCCAAAGTGCTCTCGTGGGCGAGCCTTGCGGGCCGGGTTGCGTCTCTCCGAGCCGGCCTGGGACTCCAACCTGCGCTTGCGGGGGCTGGCTGTCTGGCCCGTGGCGCTCTTCTTCCTCTGAGGGCGATGGAACAATGTCAACCAAACAACGGTCACCATGGTGGGGGCCCAATGAGTCACAGATTCATGCGAGGGGCATCTCCGTAGCGACACCATCAACGGGGCCCATCCGTAACCCATCGTCGTGAAACGGTGGTTGCGGTGTTGCCTGGCAACGCTCACCTGCGGCGTGTCGTGTGATGTCAGCTCGGCGATGGTGCTCAGGTCGGCAAACAGCTGGGCCAGCTAAACGGGACAGTAAGGACAGACGGTGGGCCACAGTCACCATCCGGTCTGGAGGCGCAGTTAGAGACACCCGAACGAAGGGTACCGCGTTGAAAGCCTTTGTGTAGGCTGTAGTGTGGCAGTGTACAACAAACTGAAAAATATCTCATTCTACATCTGCCCAAATCGTGTATATAAAGCAGCATAGACGAGGGAGGGCTCCAATCAACCTTGAACCAGGGTGTGTTGTGTGTGTTAGGCTACGTTTACACGATGACGGTCTGAACAGAAGACGCAAAAGTGGCGTCGCGTCTTCACTTTTTATTCCGCGTTTAGACGAGCGTTTTTTCGGGAGGAAATCTGCGTGCATACGGTGACGCAAAAGTGTGTGGAATTCGATTGGGTCTGCATGCCAGGCGGCTAGGTGGCGCTGTGATACACCATCACACAACACCGCCATGTCTGAGCGCATGTGTAGAATCTTACTTCTTCTCTTACCTACGCCGCGAAAACCAAAACATAATCACAGATCCTTCTCTGTTCAGTAATACTATCTGTACATATCCTGTACATTTCGTAGAAAGACTCCTGTAAGTTTATTAGAGCTGTCAGAGCAGCTTGACGGTCCGACGCTTGGAAATAATCTGACACGTTTGTTTATTTCCTTGTACTGCCACATGTATATGACGTAAACGCGTACGCGACGTGAGCAGATCTGAGCAGTGTTTTGCGTCTTGGCAGTGAGGACGGAAATGCTACGGTGGAGCGTATTCAACTTTTCCACTCTGGAGGGTGGTTTCAGATTTATACATTTTCATGCCCCAAAAACGCTGTCACCGTCTAAACGAAAAGCACTTCCGATAAAATATTTTGTCGTTTTTACCTGCAAGCGTCCTCGTGTAAACGCGGCCTTAGCAACTGTGACACAACCCAAAGGGAATTTGGACAAATGGCCTTAGGGCGTGTTCAGACAGGCAGTTTTTTTTCCAGGTGCGAGTGGATGTTTTACATTATATTCCTATGACAGTGTTTTTGTAAAAACATCCTGGGTGCTTTTAAAAACACCGCTGCCAGCGGGGTTTTTTTCACCGCTCTGGGTGGTTTTCAAGTTGGGAAAAGTTCAACTCGCCAAGAAAAAGCACCCGACGTCAGGCAGTTTTTCGACAGCTGACCAATGAACGAGAACATACGTCACTAGGAAAGTCCTCAAAACACGTATTGTTAAATTATGTCTTGCCTCATGTGGGTGTCTTGCTTTATTATTGAAGGCGCAACGATGCACGAAAGGGTTTCAAATTGACTCTTGTCGAGTCTGAAATACGCACTGAACTGTGCATTATCAAACCGTAGCTCCTGTATCAAACTATGAAATGCACCATACTGCTGCCGTCCCCGGTTTACATTATGCACCCACAAACGGGAAGGTTCGTCGTTGGCATCCAACGCCAAAACAAGGCCTAATTTTCTCATCCTCAAAATTGTAACTAGTTGACACTGATTCAGGTACGCAGTCAAACCACTTTGATACGGTAACCGATTTGCAACGTAAATGTGCTCTAGAACATTGTGCTCTAGAATGAACTAGACAAAACCCCCCTGTCAGTTTTTTAGTTGGTAAAAAAACGCTCAGGTCAGGTGTTTTTTAATATAAAAAAACTGCCTGTATGAACACGCCCTTAGGGTTGAATCTTCTGCAATGATTTCCCTTGTCTTCGTTAAACTGAGGTATTCATACACATTACCAATCGAGTTTTGGTACAATAGAGAACAAACCAATTCCTTTGGGATACGCACCATGGCTTTGTTCTCCATGATGTTCTTGTCCCGTTTCTTTAAGCTCAGACACAGGGCATCCTCTTTTCTATCGTCGTCGTCGTCGTCTTCGTCGTCGTCGTCGTCCTCCTCCTCCTTCCGCTCTCTGGCCCCCCTGCGAGAGGAGGGGGGGGCTGCTGCTGCTGCCACCACCACCACCACCTCCTTCAGTTTATTCCTCACACTAGCTCTCCTGAGAGGAGGTGCTGCCACTGGCCCCAGCTCCTTCTTCTTGGCCTTCATCTTCTTCTCAGGGAGCTCCTGCTTGGGTGTGGGTGCTTTCTTTGAAGGGAACCTGGAGAAAAGATGAGTTATGTTTTTGACACGTGGAACTATAGGTTGATGACACACACACACACACACACACACACACACACACACACACACACACACACACACACACACACACACACACACACACACACACACACACACACACACACACACACACACACCAGAGTTCGTCTTGGTCCCACATGTGACACACACAGATATTAGATAGAAACAGAAAGACACATACTTCAAAGCCACACAGAGACTTCTTCTTGGTTGGGCAGCCTCGTCATCAGAGTAGAAGCCTGTGTCTATGTCGCTGCCTTCTGACTCAACAATCTAGAAATGACCAACACACACACACACACACTGTGATACTGCTAGTTAAACTATTCCTATTGACAAAGCGAGAAACGCGTTGATCCACTCCTACCTTATGCTTTGAAGGTTTGGTGAGCGGTTCGCTCTCCTCCACCTCTTCCTCTTCACTGAACCCTTCAAACTCCTCTTCGTCGTCTGACTGGCTAAACAGATGCGCCAACTCCGCAGTGATGAACTTTGACTTGTAACAAGTCTGAAGACACGAGAGACATAACATTGGCCTTTTGCATTGCTATCAACAACACTACTTCTACTACTACTACTACTACTACTACTACTACTACTACTACTACTACTGCTCATGGCAGGGAAAAGGCAGAGACACAGTATATTTTAAATGAGCAATGTATAAATGTGGTTGAAGACTTGATTTGAAAACTTGATTGGTTTCAGAATCAGAAACATTTTCTTGGATAACATGTTATCAAAAGCTGGAGATAACACCAGCATCAGGAAACTATTATCATTCCATTTCTACAGCAAGTAATGCAATGGCAGAGCGAGTGCATCGGTAGTGCGAAGCAAGAGAGCCTTTATGGACCTAGTTGTATCAAGATGGGGCACAGTTAACAAAGACATCTCACTGGACCCAGCCAATTGCTCACCGTCAGAGTAGAAATACTTCCAATTCGTCATTTGACACACATCGTCAATTCATTATGGACAGAAAAGTTGCAACAATTTTAGCTTACGTTAGCCGAACCACTTTGAATATGTTAGCTCTATATAGAGGAATTTGACAATTCATGGCAATAGTTCACCACAACCATGAAGGGGAGATTTGAGACGTTTTCGATTATACTTCAATACTCACCTCTGACGTTAAAGTCATTGTTGCATTGGCGTTGGTCTTGATCAAATTAAGTTCCCCGTGTTTGTTGAAAATGAATGGGCTACGAAGGGTTTAATGAACAGCCCAAGTCACAGTCCACGGCTGGGAGGAGGGGTGTAACACGCTATGGATTTTTGCTCTTGCATTCAGTCAGTTCAACTGGATTCATTTAATATGCATATTTACGTTCTAATCGAAACATAATTACACATTTCGATTAGTATTTCTAACGAGCAGGCTGTGTGCTTTCATCTAATATAAACGATCCTACTGTTTATATTTTCCCGTCCCCCTACTTTCAGAATAGTAAAGTCTCAGTTTCCCGCGGAAACCAAAGTGGGCGTGGCTACGACCCGACCATGGCCAAAGAGTATGGCCCCAGCGCCAGAGTTGCGATACTCTCTTGCCTGCAGGATGATCACGTGGTTCATGTAAGCCTGTATAGTTCCAAAACACGCCGCGCTGCCGTGTTCTTCAATGGGACTGACAGCAGCGGTTGCAATATTGAATGGTAAAAATAAATTAAAAAAACACATACCCAAGTACTTTTTTGACTATTGTTGCATGTTTGTAAATGTCAGTTTTACATTTGGAGTGGTGGGGTGACAACTGCAAGCTACTTATGACGCGTTTCCGGTACGGTTCGGTTCGCCTCAGTCCGGTAGGGAGGGGGCGGTATAGCCCAGCTCAGTTCCGA